>RBNI01000006.1:0-74193 GCA_003990745.1 Jimgerdemannia flammicorona | reverse complement strand
AAAAAAAAAAAAAAAAAAAAAAAAAAAAAAAAAAAAAAAAAAAAAAAAAAAAAAAAAAAAAAAAAGAGATATCTATAAGACTAAAGAAGTCTAGCAATATTATGTCCAAAGATAATAATATCCCCTATTGGCAAGCTGTGGAATCTCTTATATATATATCTTATATTAGGATGAGATCTGATATATTATATATAGTTAACAAAGTAGTATAATATATATTCTGCTATAATAATTTACATCGAATAGTAATTAAGCATATTTTCAGATATATCAAAGATATAGTATACTATATATTATATTTAAGTAGCAATAGATTAAGCAGAAGTACTATAAGATTATCTAATATATTATTACATAGTGGTTGCTGAGTCCTTTAAATATACCAGATTCTCTTCAAGATATATCTCTTAGACTAACTCAAGTTTGTTATAAGTAAGTTCTTATTGGAGTGCCTTTCCAAGGTCATATAGTTCTCAAAATTCTTATCTTTAAACTGTCTTATTATCTTTTAGATTGCTTGCAAGGAAGTGTATATATTGCACTGAGAGGAACTATATTATATACATTGTTATATAGTGGGTATTGAGTCCTTCAAATATATCAGATTCTCTTCAAGGTGTATCTCTTAAACTAACTACAAGTTTGTTATAAGCAAGTTCTTATTGGAGTGCCTTCTCAAGATCTTATAGTCCTCAAACTTCTTATCTTTTAACTGTCTTATTATCTCTTAGATTGCTTGCAAAGAATTGTGTATATTATACTAAGAGGAACTGACTTTATTTCAGAAGAAATAAGAGAAGTATTTATACAAAATATAATTCAATGGTTGCTAAGATATAAAGCTAAATATAAATTCCAATAACTAAAATAAAATGCCAGGACAGGAAAAACTGCTAAGTTCTAGAGTTGGCACTGATAGTTGTACAGATTCAAAATATTAGTATAATTCAGTGTTATATCAAAATATCAGTACTGGCATTATTCAGTGTTGTATCAAAATGCTGGTGCTGGTATTATTCAGTATTACATCAAAATACTGATACTGGTATTATTTAGTATTATATCAAAATACTGATGCTGGCATTATTCAGTATAACCAAGGGACTTAGAGCAGAATGTTCAAAACTATAGAGGCTTCATCATCAGAGATCAAGATGTCTTTGAAGGAGATGAGGTCTGCAAACATATCATCTATCTCATCATTATCATCATGTAGGTCACACATTTCATATACTTTGTATGCTTCATTGTGCATTTCACATATATTGTGCAAGATGACATCATCACTGATGACATCATCATATTCAGTAGTGGGGAAATCAGGGCTCTCCAATCTATGAGGTTCTCTTCCACAAAATAAGAGACAAATGTGGGGTCTTGGGGGGGTCTAATCTGGATACTTGGGCCTTGGAATACTGAGATCAATCCTTGCAGAAATTGGTCTGGGTTGTTCTGAAGGATAGGATGTCAGAAGTCTTCTATTTCATCACTATTGAGGGTGATAGTGGACTGGGCTTCTGTAGCCACCTTGGCTTCTAGTGTATTGATACAGCAAGATGATAGATCTCTGAAATCTGAGACTCTAATATACTCTAAGTTGGGGATTGATCATGGTGCATGCCTGAAGATCTGATGGATCTTCTTAGCTGTCCTCATTTCACATATATCCATAGGAGTGGTATCTTGTAGCTCTTGAGTGCTGACCTGTGGGAACTCCTAGTAGAGGAGGTTTCCTATTTCATACTCCTGCCACATTTGGAGGCATTTGGTAGCAATGGTGATCCTTGTTTCCATTTCATAGCAGTAGAGGATATAATGATAAGAGTCACCAGTACCCAGGTTGATACTAGGAGTCCTTCTTGAGCAGGTCCTCATGGCTCTTCTGATGTCTTGGAACATCCTCTCTTTGACTGAGATGCCTTGGTGGTTTCTTGACCTTGAGGTTTGGTGAGTAGCAGGCATTTCATTTGTGATAAGTCTTTGAGCTATTTTAGGATTGGTGGGTCTTATTGGTTACTACTACTGCAGTTCCTCGATCCTTCTTTTATATTCCTCAAGATACTTATACTGTGGTCACAATGACTCACAGTTGGTCATCATTGCTCATCTCATATTCCATATGATCTTCTTATGCTCCAATCTGGTAGCTTGCAAGGAAAGACTGTCTCCTGTGCTGATATCATCATTCTGGGGTCACTGTTATATCTTTCTCCTAAATAAGGATCTTCTTAAGTATTCTTATTCATTGGTCCAGTCCTGAAAAATTTGCTGATCCCATAACCTCTGACAAGGGGTCAAAAAGTAGTGTTTATGAGCTGGTGTCTTCTCTTTGTATTTTGGTATGATGGTGAAGGGTTACTCCCTTCATATAGAGCAAGGGCCTGATTCTGATCTTGACCAATCAGTTGATGGTTCAAACTCCTCTGGCTTTGAAAGTCTCATGAATGAGTAGTTGCTAGTACTGTATCTCTTAGAGAATGGTCCAGACAGATAGCCTGCTGGTTATGGGACATGTTGTTATGATTCACAGACTAGAACCTCATAGGTGGTCATCATGTTTTGCTTCTCTTGTATAGGTTCATAGTACTTCTTGAGTCTGTTCCTATATACCATGGTAGGCAGTATAGTCCCTGAGATTTTTCTAAGCCAAAAGATAGTTCCCTTGATATCTTGTATATAGAAGAGTCCTTCCCATTTGGGCTCCAGTTTTTGTGACTATGAGGCTTCTATCATATTTCGATACAGTAGGACCTTTTCTCTGATTCAGATGGGTTCTAGGGTCTCGTGATTCTTTTCTGTATTCTTCCTTATCAGCACTTGTGACTTGATGATATAATCTTCAGCCTTCTTCCTGATTTGGTATAGTCTCCAGATTTCTGCATCAACCCATCTCCAAGTTAGGTCTAGATTTGTGGCTGAGGTTCCATCAGAATCTTCTTCTCCAAAGAGCAGTTCCCTTGGGGTAAAGTGTGTACTCTGTAACTATATGTCTTGTAGGACAGAGAGGGCAGTTGGAAGATAGTTATCCCAATTCTCATATATCTCTGAGATCTTTACCAGGATGTTCTTGAGGGTCTTGTTGGTTCTCTCTTTCTGTCCATTTCCTTGAGGGTGGTATGTAGTGATCTTGATGTGCTGGATCTTATATTTCTGATATATTATCTCATGGAATCCATTGACAAATTCTGTACCACAGTCTGTTGTGATTTGCTTCAGTGTCTTATAGTGGCAGATGATTTCTTGGTATAGGAAGTCAGCTATAGAGAGAGTATTGGCTTCTTGTAATGCTCCTGCTTCTATCTATTTGGTGAAGAGGTCTACAATAACTATAATATAGCAGTTTCCTGATAGTGTTACTAGTAGTGGCCCAATGATATCCATTGTGATGTAGTGGAAGGGGATAGGCTCAATTCTTGATGATCCAGGTATCTGGTCTTACTGATCTTGTTTCTGTTTTTGGCACTTGTCACACCCTTTGACAAATTGGCACAGGTCTTCTTCCATCTTGGGCTACCACATGGTTCTTTTTGTCTTATCATATATGTTGATTCCTCCTAGGTGTACTTGCTCATATACTTCCTTCATTACTTGATACTTCTTGTGTTCGGGTATTACTAGCTTTCCTCCTTTTCTGAGTATAGTATTGTCTAGTTCAAACTGTTTCTAAGTCTGGTTGATGATGGTGATTGTCTAGGGTTTGAGGTTGTTGGACATCTTCCACTGCCCAAGGTAGCTGATTAATACATAGTATAGCTCCTTATTTATATTGAATAGTCTTGATGGGGGTGTTTCAGGGTATTCTTGAGAGTGCATCAGCATTGGTATTGGTTCTTTCTGAGTAGTGCTTGACAGTACAGTCATACTCTTGCAGCCTGTAGATCTATCTGGCATATATTCCTTTGGGATTCAGAGTGTAGAATAGCCAGACAAGAGCAGAATGGTCTGTTTGAATGGTGAAGTGTTTCCCAGCTAGGTAGTAGTGGAACTTGTCTACTGCCCAAACTACTGCTAAGCATTTGAGCTTGCATGACATGTAGTTCTGTTCTGCTCCATGGGTATCTCAGCTTGCATAAGAGATAACATATTCATATCTATCTTTCTTCTGAGCTAGGACTGCTCCAAGTCCTATAGCACTTGCATCTGTCTGCAGGATGAATTCTAGGTTCCAATCTGGTCTTCTGAGGATAGGTGCTTGGGTCAACCTGACCTTGAGTTCATTGAAGGTTTTTTAGCACTCCTTGGTCTATTCGAATTTAGTTTCCTTCTTCAGTAGCTCATAGATAGGTGCTACAATGTTGGAATATTCTTTGATGAATCTTCTGTAGTAGCTGGCCAGTCCAAGGAAGGCATGGACTTCTGTGATTGTTCTAGATCTTGGGTAGGCTACAATAGCCTCAATCTTCATGGAGTCTGTGTGGATTCTGGTCTGGTTGATGAGATGTCCTAGATAGGCAATTTCTTGAGCTGCAAACTTGCATTTCTTGGGCTTGATGTAAAGGCCATGCTCCTTGAGCTTCTTGAGGGCTAGCTGTATATAATTGATATGTTCCTATGTAGTGTTGCTGAAGATGATCACATCATCAATATAGATGAAGAGCTATTTTCCAATCTCATTGCTAAAGACTCTGTTCATCATTTGCTGAAAACTTGCTAGGGCATTGCACATTCCAAATGGTATTTGCAGGTAGATATAGGTGGTGTCAGGTATGATGAAAGCTGATTTCTCACTGGCATCTTGAGTGAGACCAATCTGATAGAAGCCTGAGAACAGATCCAAGGTGGTATAGTATTTGGCTTCACTTCCAAGAGTGGTAAGGATTTCTTGAATATTTGACAAGGGCTGCCTATCCTTCTTAGTAATGGTATTGAGCTTCCTGTAGTCAATGCAGAGTCTTGGTGCAAACTCTCCAGGCTTGTTTCCTTTCTTTGGGGTAAGGATAATGGGTGAAGCCCAGAGACTGATAGCTTGCTTGATGATTCTGGCTTCTTTCATTTCCTTGAGTTCTGCTCACAGTCATTCTCTGTAGGCAGGTGGTATAGGTCTGGCTTTCTGGTAGATGGGCTTGATATCACCAGTATCAACTTCATAGTAATACTTGGATTCTTGATTGTGGATATCCCTGAAGTCTGTAGTAAGTACTTCTTCATTCTAGTACAGGATTTTGAGAAGTTGTTCTTCCAGGGGAAAGTTTTCTCCAATAGTGTATGTGTACTTGTTCTGGTTCTTATCTTTCTTGTGTTCAAGTTCAGTAATCTTGATGGTAGCATAGGCTCCTCTTCCAGTAGATCCAAAGCCTTGTTCTTCTCTCTTAGTCTTGATGAGTTTGATGGCTTCAGTGATCTTAGGTTGCTTAATTTCATGGATCAGCATATGGCCAATCCTGTCATGCTTCTTGACTTCAAATGGAGTGGTGGGGTTGTGATTCCTGACTATGAGAAAGATCTCACCAGTGTAATCAGGGTCAATAACTCCTCCTTCAACTGAGATTTCGCTTTTGGTCAGACTGCTCCTGGTCTTGATAATTCCAGTATAGTTCTTTGGCAGTTTGACTCCAATTCTAGTGACAAGTAGGGTAGTGGTCTGTGGTTTGAGGATAGCATCTTGAATGCTAGTAAGGTCTATTCCTATGGCTCCTTTAGTCTTATATTCTGGGATCTTGACTTCAGGGTAAAACTTCTTAATCTTGAGGGTGATGTCTGATTCTTGTTCCTCCTCATCATCACTGTCAGCCTGAAGCTCTGGGGGCTGGCCATCTTCTTTGGCTTTTCTTTCTGCTTCGGTAGCTTCTTGCTCATGTTTCTGTTAGTGGATTTTCCTGACTTCACTGATACAGGACCAGCAGTCATTCAGGTGTTCAGAGCAGTACATCCTAGTACCATGGGGGCATCTTCTTTGAGGAGCATAGCCATTGATGATCTTGTTGTACCACTGCTCATCTGTGAGCTTGGGTGTCTTGTTCTTGTTCTTGTTCACCAAGTGCATGAAGACTTCTGTGTCCTCTTCATCTCCTTCCTCCATATCTGATAGAACTTCTTTGTGGACATTGATAGAGACTCATATCTTTCTTCCTCTATAGTTGATCTGTATCTTCTGAGCATTCAGATCAATGATGGCCTTGGCCTTGTGAAGCTATTGGTTGCCAATGAGGATATCATAGTTGGTGGCACTTGTAACAATCACATCTACTAGAATAGTAACTTCTCTTATCTTAATGGGGACTTCTCTGATTTTGCTAAGAGGGGTAGCTTATGTACCATCTACTGTAACATAGACCATCTTAGTAGACTCTTCAATATCCCAACCTAGGTGGTCAATTGTCTTCTTGCTCATGAGGCATCCTCCAGCACTAGTATTAATGATGGTATCAAAGATACAGTCTTCAATCTGGCATGGGGTATAGGCTGATGTCTTGTATTGGTCTTCAGATTCTTCACCTGAGTTTTTGGATTCTTTCTATACATTGTGAGCTTCTACAATCTTATACTCTTGATTCTTGGCAGTAGTTGCAAGTCCTACTCTCAACTGCTGTCTGAAGGCAGGGACTTCAGCTAGCTGTCCAAAAGTAGTATTGACCTTCTGTTCCTTGAGGTCTTTGTAGATATTATACTGGTGGATCTTAGTCTTGTGCAGCTTCTATTTCTTCTTGCTTTCACTTTCTCCTGAGACTGGAGTAGTGCCTTCAATGATTTGGCAGGCAGCTTCATCTAACTTCATATCTTGATCAATCTTCTTGGGTTGAGTCTTGCTTTGAATAGTAACAGCTAAGGTCTTCTTGATCTTCCAACTAGCTTGCTGTTACTCTTCCTATCATAGGGCTTGGACTGAGTTCTAGTACCTTCAGTAGCAGGGTAGAATTCAAGCTCTTTGTAGTATTCTTCATCATCAGTATCACCAATCTCCTCAATGACTACTACATCAATTTGTTCTCTAGTTCTGCTAGCATTGCTTGGTTGGGTTTTGTGTCTTGTTTCGGTCATGCAATTCTTTGTATAGTGGTCTTCTTCTTCACATCTGAAGCATATAATATTGTATTCTTCTGTAGCAGCTGCAAATCTCTGCACTGGTCTCCTGTTAGTGCTTCGGACTTCTCTAATAACATCACCAAGGTATGCAGTCATCTTGGCAAACTGCTTGTATAAGAGGGTTGCTTTTTAGGGTAACCATTATGTAGTTCTAAAAGAGTTTTCTAGAAGTTCTGGATATTCTAGAAGACCATTTTCTTATGGTCAAGATCAATTTCATATGGAGTACATCCTCTACACTTATTGATTTCAAGTTTGGGTTGATGTTTCAACCAAAGTCCTTTTTTGGACTAGTTCTAGATGTTTGGGATTTTTCATATTTCAGGAAGTTCAAGAGACTAAGACCAGCTTAGTTGAATTGGTGTATTACTGCAGATAATACTCAATTAGGAAATTTCATAACAGGGTTAAGAGTGGGACCTAATGGGGAGCAGATTTACTTAAGAGTGGTTTGTGGGTTATTAAATAGGTTTATTTGCTATTCATGATATTGTTATACTAGGAGTAGTTATATGAAGGGATATTGTGGGGAAGTGCTCAGAAGTTATGTTCAGATTATTCAAGTTTGAGATTTGAGGTCTGGGAGAGGGGGTATTTATACTAGTGAAGGGCTATCTGAACTATACTAGATATGGATATAGCACTTAGTGCCTTGCTGAGTCAGAATACAGTCATATAGTACAAGTGTGATCTGATATGTCAAGAGATCATCTGACTGCTGAGTCAGTTCACAGTCACGTCATATAAGACTAATCTAACTATACTATGACTGCTAAACTATTTATAGGTTTAGGCACTGTCTGGGTAGTCTTCGATGACATCACCATTGATGATATTATCTCTGATGAAGTAGTCATCTAGGAAGAGTGGTTCACAGATTACTTCTCCTTGTTCACTAAGGTAATAATATATTGGAACTTTGTCACTATCCTACAGGATAGCATCATTTGTCTCATATGCTGGATAAGGCATTGATGGGTAAAGGAGAGGTATATCATCTTCACTTTCATCAGATTCACTATCTGTATACCTTCTATAGATTACAGCACTATGAGTTGTAGGGTTGTAGTAAGCTGGTGACTATGGTTCATGTCACTCGTACTCAGGTAGTGAAGTTGTTGGTTCAATCTCGAGGGTTGTCTGAAGATACAGGTTGTGTTCTTCCATCTCTTCATTGTAGTTGAAGTAATTGGGGGTAAATACAGGTTGGTATTTATGTCAGTGGTCATTGTCCCAATAAGTCTTATACATATATGGTTATGAATTGTTGTAAGTTCATTGGCAAGGTTGGCAGTATAATCAGAGTTGGCAGAGATCCTTGGCTTGAGGTCATGTCAGTATCAGAGAGATCATTGTCTTCTGCTTTGTCTTTGTTGAATCAGATTATGTCATAGATGTCCTTCATAGTATATTCAACTTGAGACATTTGTAGGATATAGTCGTCAGGGTGTGGGAAGGTTCTGTCTGTGGTCTGGACATATTCGAGGTACTTGTGGTTGAGTTCTTATATCATGTTATCGATTTGGCCATAGAACAGAGTAGCAACCATTTTGCTGATAGTAACTTAGAGGTGAGGAATAAAGGTGCTATACTCATAGAAGAGTTCTCGATATTTGCAGGCAATGAGCTTCTGGTGTTGGGACATCTGGGTAATATCTATGTCATAGTGGTGTTCAACTATGTCTTCTAAGAGGCAGCTGATCTGATAGTAGCTTGAGATTTGTCCAATCCAGTGGGCCTCATTAAGTATGTTCAGGGCATTCCATTGGGCTTCCATAAAGTAGAGGGGTGCTAGGCTATCTATATTCATGAGGGGCAGAGGGGATGTAGCTCAGTTGATAATGGTATTCCAAATGTCAGCACAGATATGGTTGTAGATCTTGGTAGTTATATTTATGTATTTGGAAGTTATGGTTGTTGTTTGTTTTGGTTCTCTGTTTCGATGCATCTCAGTTCTCAGTATATATGTATTTGGTTCTGATTGGTAAGATTCTGTTTATGTAAATCTTGTATTCTGTGATTTTATATTGACTCAGCTTTGTACACTGTGACTTTGGTTTGACTCAGCTTCATGATTATGCAGGTGATTTCCAGATTTGTTCAGCTATCATGTGTGATTTTGGTGGCTTGGAGATTGTACACTTACAGCTTGGTGAGTTCCTCCACTGGGTCAGCTTTGGCTGCCTTAGGAGTAGGTAGAGTTGGTTATCTGTTTACAACTATAGCAGATATGATAATAGTTGGCTTTGATGGCTCCATCTTAATGCCAGTTATTTTCTCTATTGAGTGTTCAGCAGGGTGTCTGGCAGTCCAATATCTCTGTGCAAAGACCACTTTCTAATCAAGGGTCAGTGTAGCTGGGGTAGACCAGATTGCTAAGACAATTTCAGGGTGAACTCCTTTGAGAAAGATTGAATCTGCTATTTGTTCCTTGAGGGCATCATCATAGCCAGCCAAGATAATCTGGTGGCAGATTCAGGTATAGAATGAGTTGGGATCTTCACTAAGTCTCTGGCAGATAGTATTGAGTTGATCCTTGAGAGCTTGCTTGATCTCTTCAGTATAGTATGTTATTCTAAAGAAGGCCTTCATATTGGTAAGTTTGGCTGCACCATTATTGGCAATAGTGGCTATATTGAACTTGTCTTTAGTAGGTCCTCTGAGGCTGACTAGTAGAAGAGCCAATTGTGCATCTACACCAAGGGCTCATATAGTGGCAAATTGTTCAAAGTCTTCAATGAAGGTCAGGATTGACTCTTTAGTAGTATATCCATAAAATGTGGGGGGATGCATTTCTATCTTGTCTTGAATTCTTGCAGGGGTAACTCTTGTAGTCAGGGTAGTTGTTGTGAGAGTTGTTCATTTTTTAGCTTAAAAGTGAGGGATTCGTCTTGAATCACCAGTCAATGAGCACCAAGTTGTCACATAGTAGTTGCTGAGTCCTTCAAATATACCAGATTCTCTTCAAGATATATCTCTTAGACTAACTCAAGTTTGTTATAAGTAAGTTCTTATTGGAGTACCTTCCCAAGATCTTATAGTTCTCAAACTTCTTATCTTTAAACTATCTTGTTATCTTTTAGATTGCTTGCAAGGAAGTGTGTATATTTCACTAAGAGGAACTATATTATATACATTGTCATATAGTGGGCATTGAGTCCTTCAAATACATCAGATTCTCTTCAAGATATATCTCTTAGACTAACTACAAGTTTGTTATAAGCAAGTTCTTATTGGAGTGCCTTCCCAAGGTCTTTAGTCCTCAAACTTCTTATCTTTAAACTGTCTTGTTATCTCTTAGATTGCTTGCAAGAAATTGTGTATATTGCACTGAGAGAAACTGACTTTATTTCAGAGAAAATAAGAGAGGTATTTATATAAAATATAATTCAATGGTTGCTAAGATATAAAGCTAAATATAAATTCCAATAACTAAAATAAAATGCCAGAATAGGAAAAACTGCTAAGTTCCAGGGTCAGTACTGATGGTTGTACAGATTCAGGATACTGGTATAATTTAGTATCACATCAAAATACCAGTGCTGGCATTATTCAGTATTGCATCAAAATGCTGGTGCTGGCATTATTCAGTATTACATCAAAATACTAGTGCTGGCATTATTCAGTGTTACATCAAAATGCTGATGCTGGCATTATTCAGTATAACCAAGGAACTTAGAGCAGAATGTTCAAGACTATAGGGGCTTCATCATCAGAGATCAGGATGTCTTTAAAGGAGATGAGGTCCACGAATATCTTATCTGTCTTATTATTATCATCACATAAGTCATATGTTTCACATACTTCATATGTTTCATCACACATTTCACATATGTCATTACATTTGGTAGTGGAGAAATTGGGAGCTCTCCAATCTATGAGGTTCTCTTCTACAAAATAAGAGACAAATATGGGTCTTGGGGGGGTCTAACCTGAATGCTTGGGCCTTGGAATACTGAGATCAATCCTTGTAGGAATTGGTTTGGGTTATTCTGAAGGATAAGATGTCAGAAGTCTTCTACTTTATTACTATTAAGGGTGATAGTGGACTGGGCTTCTATAGCCACTCTGGCTTCTAGTACATTAATATGGCAGGATGATAGGTCTCTGAAATCTGAGACTCTAACATACTCCAAGTTAGGGATTGACTATGGTATATGTCTGAAGATCTGATGGATCTTCTTAGCTGTCCTCATCATTTTGTATATATCCATGGGAGTGGTATCTTGTAGCTCTTGAGTGCTGGCCTGTGGGAACTCCTGGCAGAGAAGGTTTTCTATTTCATACTTCTGTCACATTTGGAGGTATTCAGTAGCAATAGTGATCCTTGTTTCCATTTCACAATAGTAGAGGATATAATGATAAGAGTCACCAGTATCCAGGTTGATACTAGGAGTCCTTCTTGAGCAGGTCCTCATGGCTCTTCTGATGTCTTGGAACATCCTCTCTTTAACTGAGATACCTTGATAGTTCCTTGATCTTGAGGTTTGGCAAGCAGCAGGCATTTCATTTGTGATAAGTCTTTGAGCTATTTTGGAATTGGTGGGTCTTGTTGGTTACTACTACTGCAGTTCCTCAATCCTTCTTTTATATTCCTCAAGATGTTTGTACTGTGGTTACAATGACTCACAGTTGGTCATCATTGCTCATCTTATATGCTGTATGATCTTCTTATACTCTGATCTAGTAGCTTGCAAGAAAATACTATCTTCTGTGCTGATGTCATCATTCTGGGGTCACTATTACAATATATAATGCTAATTGGGCTAATAATCTAGATAACAGATGATCTATAACTAGTACCTCTTTAAAATTAGTAAAAATAGAACTATTTGATAATAAATATATAAGTAATCTTCAGTAGCAATGTTACTTATACAAGTGAAGTACTAAGTATTATCTACAGAAATGAAGGAAACTATATAGCTTTAGAAACTACTAAAAGAGTTAAGATATAATCAATGATACTCTATACTACTCTAATAAGACAATCAGTCTATAATAGTTTTAACAAAGAACTCTATATATATATTATATAAGAACTAAATATATTAATATAAAATATTATTTATATAGAAATATATGGAAAATGATACTATATACTTAAAATACACTCTGATAGAGTATATAATAGCAGATTTATTAACTAAAGCTCTTCAAAAGATAAAGTTTAACTTATATATATATTATAATAGTAACTCCAGAATGATGACATTAGTACAGAAGATAGTCTTTCCTTGCAAGCCACCAGATCAGAGTATAAGAAGATCATACAGCATACAAGATGAGCAATAATGACCAACTGTAAGTCATTGTGACCATAATATAGATATCTTGAGGAATATAAAAGAAGGATCAAGGAATCATAGTAGTAGTAACCAATAAGATCCACTAATCTCAAAATAGCTCAAAGACTTACCACAAATAAAATACCTACTACTCACTAAACCTCAAGATCAAGAAACCACTAAGGTACCTCAGTCAAAGAAAGGATGTTCCAAGATATCAGAAGAGTTATGAGGACCCACTTAAGAAGGACTCCTAGTATCGACCTGAGTACTGATGACCCTTATCATTATATCCTCTACCACCATGAAATGGAAACAAGGATCACTATTGCTACCGAATGCCTCTAAATGTGACAGGAGTATGAAATAGGAAACCTCCTCTACTGAGAATTCCCACAGGCCAGCACTCAAGAGCTACAAGATACCACTCTTATAGATATATATGAAACAAGAATAGCTAAGAAGATCCATCAGATCTTCAGACATGTACCATGATCAATCCCCAACTTGGAGTATATTAGAGTCTCAGACTTCAGAGACCTGTCAGCCCACCATATCAATATACTAGAAGCCAGGGTGGCTACAGAAGCCCAGTCTACTATTACTCTCAATAGTAATAAAATAGAAGACTTCTGGCATCCTATCCTCCAGGACAACCCAGACCAATTCTTGCAAGGATTGATCTCAGTATTCTAAGATCCAAGCATCCAGGTTAGACCTCCCCAAGATCCCACATTTGTTCCCTATTTTGTGGAAGAGAACCTTATAGACTAGAGAGCCCCAGATATCCTTGTTTCTGCTACTGCTGAATATGATAATATCATCAGCAATGATGTCATCTCACATGACATATGCAAGATGTACAACATATATGAAACATGTAACCTATGTAACAATGATGAATTTGTAGACCTCATCTCCTTTGAAGACATTCTGACCTCTGATGAGGATGAAGCCCCTATGGTCTTGAATATTCTACTCTAAAGTCCTTTGGTGATACTGAATTATACCAGCACTGGCATTCTAATATGATATTGAATTATGTCAGTACTGGCATTCTGTTGTGACACTGAATTATTCTAGCACCATTTTTCTGTACTACTGAAATTATACCAGTATTGTGAACCTGTACAACCATCAGTACTGATCCTGGAACTTAGCAGTTTTTTCTGTTCTGGTATTTTATTTTAGTTATTGGAATTTATATTTAGCTTTATATCTTAGTAACTATTGAATTATATTTTATATAAATACCCCTCTTATTTCTTTTGAAATAAAGTCAGTCTACTTAGTACAATATACACACTTTCTTGCAAGCAATCTAAGAGATTACAAGATAGTTTAAAGATAAGAAGTTTGAGGACTATAAGATCTTGGGAATGCACTCCAATAAGAACTTTCTTATAACAAACTTAAGTTAGTCTAAGAGATATATCTTGAAGAGAATCTGGTATATTTGAAGGACTCAGTAACTACTATATAACAACTTGGCACCTATTGCCTGGTAATTCAAGATGAATCCCTCACTTTTAAGCTGAAAAATGAACAACTACCACAATAACTACTCTAACTACAAGAGTCACTCTTGCAAGAATTCAAGATAAGATAGAAATGCATCCCTCTATATTATATGGATATACTACTGAGGAGTCAATCCTGATCTTTATTGAAGACTTTGAACAATTTACCACTATACAAGCCCTTGATGTAGATGCACAATTGGCCCTTCTACTAGTCAGCCTCAGAGGACCTACCAGAGATAAGTTCAATGCAACTACTATTACTAATAATGGTGCAGCCAAACTTGCCAATATGAAGGCCTTCCTCAGAACAACATACTATATTGAAGCGATCAAGCAAGCTCTCAAGGATCAACTCAACACTATCTGTCAGAAACTCAGTAAAGATCTCAACTCATTTTATACCTAAATCTGCTACCAGATTGTCTTGGCTGACTAAGATGATGCCCTCAAGGAACAAATAGCAGATTCAACCTCCCTCAAAGGAGTTCACCCTAAAATTGCCCTAAAAATCTGGTCTATCCCAGCTGCACTGACTCTTGATCAGAAAGTGGTCTTTGCATAGAGATATTGGACTGCCAGACACCCTGCTGAACACTCAATGGAGAAAATAACTGGCATCAAGATGGAGCCACCAAAGCCAACTAGTATTATATCTGCTATAGTTGTAAACAGACAATCATCCCCACCTACCCTCAAGACAACCAAAGCTGACCCAGTGGAGGAACTTACCAAGCAGTTTGCTGAGATGACTATACACCTTAGTAATATTGTTAGAGAAGTCTGAAGTGCCAACAGGAGACCAGTGCAGAGATTTGCAGCTGCTATAGAAGAATGCAATATCATATACTTCAGATGTGGAGAAGAAGGCCACTATACAAAGAATTGCATAACTGAAACAAGACACAAAGCTCAACCAAGCAATGCTAGCAGAACCAGAGAAAAAATCAATATAGTAGTTATCGAGGAGATTAGTGATATTGATGATAAAGAATACTACAAGAAGCTCAAATTCTATCCTGCTACTAAAGGTACCAGAACCTGGTCCAAGCCCTATGATAAGAAGAGTAACAGTAAGCCAGTTGGAAGACCAAAGAAGACCCCAGCTGTCACTTTTCAAAGCAAGACCCAATCTGAGGAGATTGATCAAGACATGGAGTTAGATGAAACTATCTGCCAAATCATTGAAGGCACTACTCTAGTCTCAGGAAAAAGTGAAAGCAAGAAGAAACAGAAGCTGTGCAAGACCAAGATCCACCAGTATGATATCTACAAGGACCTTAAGGAACAGAAGGTCAATGCTACTTTTGGACAGCTAGCTGAAGTCTCTGCCTTCAGATAGTAGTTGAGAGTAGGACTTGCAACTACTGCCAAGAATTAAGAGTATAAGATTGTAGAAGCTCACAATGCACAGAAAGAATCAGAAGACTCAGGTGAAGAATCTGAAGACCAGTACAAGACATCAGCCTATACTCTATATCAGATTGAAGATTGTATCTTTGATGCCATCATTGATACCAGTGCTGGAGGATGTCTCATGAGCAAGAAGGCAATTGACTGCCTAGGCTGAGACATTGAAGAGTCCACCAAGATGGTCTATATTATAGCAGATGGTATACAAGCTGCCCTCCTTGACAAAATCCAAGAAGTCTCTATTAAGATAGGAGGAGCTACCATCCCAGTAAATATGATTGTTACAAGCACTACTAACTATGACATCCTCATTGGCAACCAATGGCTTCACAAGACCAAGGCCATCATTGACCTCAATGCCCAGAATATATAGATCAACTATAGAGAAAGAAAGGTACAAGTCTCTATCAATGTCCACAAAGGAGTCCTATTAGACATGGAGGAAGGAGATGAAGAGGACACAGAAGTCTTCATGCACTTGGTGAACAAGAACAAGAATAAGAATAAGAACAAGAACAAGCCACCCAAGCTCATAGATGAGCAGTGGTATAACAAGATCATTGATAGCTATGTCCCTCAAGGAAGATACCCCTATGGTACTAGGATGTACTGCTCTGAACACCTGAATGACTGCTGGTCCTGTATCAGTGAAGTCAGGAAAATCCACCAACAGAAACATGAGCAAGAAGCTGCTGAAGTAAAAAGAAAAGCTGAAGAAGATGACCAGCCCCCTGAGCTTCAAGCTGATAGTGATGATGAGGAGGAACAAGAATCCGACATCACCCTCAAAGTCAAGAAGTTTCACCCCAAAGCCAAGATCCCAGAATACAAGACTGAAGGAGCCATAGAAATGAAGCTGCACCTAGCATGGTTGAGCTGCTGGACAATAGCTAGCCTAGGTTAATAGAGGAGCAGTGCTTGATGGGTGGTGGGGGAGGGTTTTGGCCTATATAGTCTAGGTTCCCTTCTAATAAAAATCTACAGGACATTGAGTCCATTAAAAAAAAAAAAAAAAAAGAGCCATAGGAATGGACCTTGCCAGCATTCAAGATACTATCCTTGAACCACAGACCACCACCATACTTGGCACTAGAATTGGAGTCAAGCTGCTAGAGAACCATGCTAGAATTATCAAGACTAGGAGCAGTCTGGCCAAAAGTGAAATCTCAGTTAAAGGAGAAGTAATTGACTCTGATTACACTGGTAAGATCTTCCTCATAGTCAGGAATCACAACCCCACCACCCCATTCAAAGTCAAGAAGTATGACAGAATTGGCCAGATGCTGATCCATGAAATCAAGAAGTCCAAGATCACTGAAGCCATTGAACTCATCAAGACCAAGAGAGGAGAACAAGGCTTTGGATTTACTAGAAGAGGAGCCTATGCCACCACTAAGATTACAGAACTTGAGCACAAGAAAGACAGGGACCAGAACAAGCACACATATACTATTGGAGAAAACTTTCCTCTGGAAGAATAACTTCTCAAGATCCTACACCAGAATGAAGGAGTACTTGCTACAGACTTCAGAGATATCCACAATCAAGAACCCAAGTACTATTACAAAGTTAATACTGGTGATACCAAGCCCATCTACCAGAAGGCCAGACTCATACTACCTGCCTACAGAGAATGGCTGTGAGCAGAACTCAAGGAAATAGAAGAAGCTGGAATTATCAAGCAAGCTATCAGTCTCTGGGCTTCACTCATTGTCCTCACCCTAAAGAAAGGAAGTAAGCCTGAAGAGTTTGCATTAAGACTCTGCATTGATTACAGGAAGCTCAATGCCATCACCAAGAAGGATAGGCAGCCCTTGCCAAATATTCAAGAAATCCTTACTACCCTTAGAAGCAAAGCCAAATACTATACCACCTTGGATCTGTTCTCAGGCTTCCATCAGATTGGTCTCACTCAAGATACTAGTGAGAAATCAGCCTTCATCATACCTGATGCCACCTATATCTATCTGTGAATGTCATTTGGAATGTGCAATGCCCCAGCAAGTTTCCAGTGAATGATGAATAGTGTCTTTAGCAATGAGATTGAAAAATAGCTCTTTGTCTATATTGATAATGTGATCATCTTCAGCAATACTGTATGGGAATATGTCAATCACATATAGCTAGCCCTCAAGAAGCTCAAGAAGTATGGCCTCTACATCAAGCCCAAGAAATACAAGTTTGTAGTTCAAGAAATTGCCTACCTAGGACACCTCATCAACCAGACTGGAATTTATACAGATTCTACAAAGATTGAGGCTATTGCAGCCTACCTGAGACTCAGAATAACTATAGAAGTCTATGTCTTCCTTGGACTGGTCAGCTACTACAGAAGATTTAACCAAAGGATACTCCAACATTGCAGCACCTATCTACAAGCTACTGAAGAAGGAAACCAAATTTGAATGAACTAAGAAATATCAAGAAACCTTCAATGAACTCAAGACCAGGTTGACCCAAGCACCTATTCTCAGAAGACCAGATTGGAATCTAGAATTCATCCTGCAGACAGATGCAAGTGCTATAGGACTTGGAGCAGTCCTAGCTCAGAAGAAAGATGAATATGAATATGTCATCTCCTATGCAAGCCAAGGTACCTACAGAGTAGAACAGAACTACAAGTCATGCAAGCTCAAATACTTAGCAGTAGTTTAGACAGTAGACAAGTTCTACTACTACCTAGCTGAGAAATACTTCACTGTTCAAACAGACTATTCTGCTCTTGCCTGGCTATTCCACACTCTGAACCCCAAAGGAATATATGTCAGATGGATCTACTAGACTGCAATAGTATGACTGTACTATTAAGCACCACTCAGGAAGAACCAATACCAATGCTGATGCACTCTCAAGGATACCCTGAAACACCTCCATCAAGACTATTCAACATGAATAAGGAGTTATACTATAGATTAATCAGCTATCTCAGACAGTGAAAGATGCTCAACCATCTTGAACCCTGGACAATCACCATCATCAACTGAACTTAGAAACAGTTTGAACTAGACAATACTATACTCAGAAAAGAAGGAAAGCTAGTAATACCCAAATACAAGAAGTATTAAGTAATGAAGGAAGTATATGAGCAAGAACACTTAGGAGGAACCAACATATACAATAAGGTAAGAAGAACTATGTAGTGGTCCAAAATAGAAGAAAACCTGTGCCAATTTGTCAAAGAGTGTGATAAGTACCAAAAACAGAAATAAGATCAGCAAGACCAAGTACCCAGATTATCAAGAATTGAGCCTATCCTCTTTTACCACATTGCAATAGATATCATTAGGCTACTATCAGTAATACTATCAGGAAACTGCTATATTATAGTTATTGTAGACCTCTTTACCAAATGAATAGAAGCAGGAGTATTACAAGAAGCTAATGCCCTCTCTATAGCTAACTTCCTATACTAAGAAATCATCTGCTACTATAAGACAATGAAGCAAATCACAACAGACTGTAGCACAGAATTTGTCAATAGATTCCATGAGATAATGTATTAGAAATACAAGATTCAGCACATCAAGACTACTGTGTACCACTCTCAAGGAAATGGATAGATAGAGAGAATCAACAAGACTCTCAAGAACATCCTGGCAAAGATCTTAGAAATATATGAGAATTGAGATAACTACCTCCCAACTGCTCTCTCTATTCTACAAGACATATGGTCACAGAGCACACACTTTACACTAAGAGAACTGCTCTTCAGAGAAGAAGATTCTGATGAAACCTCAGCTATAAATCTAGACCTAACTTGGAGATGGGTCAATGTAGAAATCTGGAGACTATACCAAATCAGGAAGAAGGCTGAAGATTACATTATCAAGTCACAAGCACTGACAAGAAAAAATGTAGAAAAGAATCACAAGACCCTAGAACCCATCCAAATCAGAGAAAAGGTCCTACTGTATTGAAATATGATAGAAGCCTCATGGTCACAAAAACTGGAGCCCAAATAGGAAGAATCCTTCTATGTGTAAGATATTAAGAAAACTACCTTCTGGCTTAGAAAAATCTCAGAGACCATACTGCCTACTACAGTATATAGAAACAGACTTAAGAAGTACCATGAACCTATATAAGAGAAGTAAAATGTGATGACTGTCTGCAAGGTTCTAGTCTGTGAATCATAATAGCATATTCTATAACCAGTAGGCTATCTATCTGGACTATTCTTTAAGAGATACAGTATCAGCAACTACTCATCTGTGAGACTTTCAAAGCCAGAGGAGTTTGAACCATCAACTGATTGGTCAAGATCAGAATCAGGCCCTTGCTGGAGTGACTCTTCACCATCATACCAAAATATAAAAGGAAGATACTAGCTCATAAATACTACTTTTCAACCCCTTGCCAGAGGTTATGAGATCAGCAAATTTTTCAGGACTGGACCAATGAATAAGGATGCTCAAGAGGATCCTTATTTAGGAGAAAGATGTAATGGTGACCCCAAAATGATGACATCAGCACAGGAGACAGCCTTTCCTTGCAAGCTACCAGATCAGAGCACAAGAAGATCATACAGCATACAAGATGAGCAATGATGACCAACTGTGAGTCATTGTGACCACAGTATGGGTATCTTGAGGAATATAAAAGAAGGATTAAGGAACTGCAGTAGTAGCAACCAACAAGACCCACCAATTCCAAAATAGCTCAAAGACTTACCACAAATGAAATGCCTGCTGCTCACTAAATCTCAAGGTCAAGAAACCACTAAGGTACCTCAGTCAAAGAAAGGATGTTCCAAGACATCAGAAGAGCCATAAGGATCTGCTCAAGAAGGACTTCTAGTGTCAACCTAGGTACTGATGACCCTTATCATTATGTATATTCTCTATCACTGTGAAATGGAAACAAGGATCACCATTGCTACTAAATACCTCCAAACATGGCAGGAGTATAAAATAGGAAACCTTCTCTGCTGGGAGTTCCTACAGACCAGCACTCAAGAGCTACAAGATGCTACTCTCATAGATATATGCAAAATAAGAATAGCTAAGAAGATCTATCAGATCTTCAGGTATGTACTATGGTCAATCTCCAACTTGGAGTATGTTAGAGTCTCAGACTTCAGAGACCTATCAGTCCACCGTATCAATGTACTAGAAGCCAGAGTAGCTACAGAAGCCCAGTCTACTATCACTCTCAATAGTGATGAAATAGAAGACTTCTGGCATCCCATCCTCCAGAACAACCAGACCAATTCCTGCAAGGATTAATCTCAGTATTCCAAGACCCAAGTATCCAGGTTAGACCTCTCCAAGACCTTATATTTGTCCTCTATTTTGTGAAAGAGAACCTTATAGACTAGAGAGCCCCAGACATCCTTATTCTTACCACTGCTGAACATGATGATATCATTGGTGATAACATCATCCTGTGTGATATATATGAGATGTACAATATATATGAAACATGTGATCTATGTGATAATGATGAATTTATAAACCTTATCTCCTTTGAAGATATTCTGACCTCTGATGAGGATGAAGCCCTTATAGTCTTGAACATTTTGCTCTAAAGTCCTTTGATGACACTGAATTATGCCAGCACCAGTATTCTGATATGATACTAAATTATACCAGTACTAGCATTCTGATGTGACATGGAATTATTCCAGCACTATTTTTCTATATCACTAAAATTATACCAGCATCCTGAACCTATATAACCATTAGTACCAACTCTGAAACTTAGTAGTTTTTCCTATCCTGGCATTTTATTTTAGTTATTAAAATTTATATTTAGCTTTATATCTTAGCAACTATTGAATTATATTTTGTATAAATGCCCCTCTTATTTCCTCTAAAATAAAGTCAGTCTACTCAGTGTAATATATACACTTTCTTGCAAGCAATCTAAGAGATAACAAGACAGTTTAAAGATTAGAAGTTTGAGAAATATAAGACCTTGGGAAGATACTCCAATAAGAACTTGCTTATAATAAACTTGAGTTAGTCTAAGAGATATACCTTGAAGAGAATCTGGTATATTTGAAGGACTCAGTGACCACTATGTAATAATATATAAGAAATTAGACTTATAGATAATTTTATACTAGCAAGTAGTAATTTTATACCAGTAAGCAGTAATTCTATACTAGTGAGCAGCAAGCAATAATGATAATATGAGACATAATAGGAAGTTTTTTAGGTACTAAAAAGCCTCCCACTGCTAGTACTCTACAACCTGAGCTGACCTATATATATATTTAATCTGACCTGAAATTATATATAATCTATCTTAATCTGACTCAGAAATATACATTATCTATCTTTAATCTAACTTAGAATTAAATATCACTCATCTTTAATTTGATTCAGAAATATATATCACCTATCTTTAACACAACTTAGAATTATATATAATTTGCCTTTAACCTATAGAATTATATATAACTCATCTTTAATCTGATCTGAGAAATATATATAATCTAATCCAAGAAATATATATAATCTAACTTAAGAAATATATATGACTCAATCTGAGAAATATATATAACCTGACTCTGATCTATATTTAATCTAATACAGACTCATCTTTAATCTGCCTTAAGCTATAAGATATAAAAATATATATATTGTATATCTAAGATATATATTTAGAATAAACAAATAGAAATATAATTAAGAATCAGAAATCAAAATGAAATCAGAAATAAATAGAAAGTAAATTAGAAAAATAAAGAACTTATCAGTATAAATAGATCTTACTCTTTATTACTATAAATCAACTAATTCTCCTCCTCCTTATATTCTGAACCATCTTTCTTTATATATTCTGAACTACTTTCCTCTATATCCTTCTCCTCTATATCTTTCTCTGTACCAATCTTCTCTGTACTAATCTCTATTTCATCCTCTATGCCAACCTCTCCATATTCCTCTATGCTGACTTTCTCTATACTAATCTCTTCTATACTAATCTCTCTTATACTTAGTACTCCCAATAAATCAAATTGAATCAAATTGAACCCAAATTCAATTCAATTTGAAAACTTTGAATTGAATTGAGACCCAATTTAATTTGAATCAATTTGAATTGAGGCTCAATTTGATTCAAATCAATTTGATTTGAATTTCAATTCAAATTTAAATTTTTTGAAATTCAATAACTCAATGAAAATATATCCAAATTTAATTATCATTATTGTACTACATTCACCTTGTTAAGGTAAATCAAACAAGCTAAAATATATTAAATTTAGATATGTTTTTGTCAAGTTATTGCATTTCAAAGTTTGACTTCAAATTAGATCTCAATTCACAAACCTAAATTTTGAAATTAAATAACATAACAATAACATGTCCAAATTTAATGATCTTTATTGAACTGAATTCACCTTATCAAGACAAATCCAACAAGCTAAAATACATCAAATTTGGATATGTTTTCATCATATTATTATATTTCAAAGTTTGACTTCAAATCAGACCTCAATTCATGAACCTAAATATTTGAAATTCAATATTATGACAAAAACATGTCCAAATTTAAAGATCTTTATTATACTGGATTCACCTTATTAAGGCGAATCCAATAAGCTAAAATACATCAAATTTAGATATGTTTTTATCAAGATATTATATTTCAAAGTTTGACTTTGAATCAGACCTTTATTCATAAACCTAAATTTTTAAAATTCAAAACCTGATGAAAACATATTCAAATTTAATGATCTTTGTTATACTGGATTCACCTTATTAAGATAAATCCAACAAGCTAAAATATATCAAATTTTGATATATTTTCATTAAGTTATTATATTCCAAATTTTGATTTTCAATTTCAAATTGAATCAGATCTCAATTTTGAACCAAATATTTGAAATACAATAACATAATAAAAATATATTCAAATCTAATGATCTTTGTTATACTGGATTTGTCTTATCAAAGTGAATCCAATAAGCTAAAATACATCAAATTTGAATATATTTTCATCTAGTTATTATATTTCAAAGTTTGACTTCCAATTTCAAATCAAATCAGACCTCAATTCAATTTGAATATTTTGAATTGGACCCCAATTCAATTTGAATTGAAAAATTCTCAATTTAATTTAATTCAAAACACCCTCAATTCAATTCAATTCAAATTGATTTGATTTATTTAGAAGTATTAAGATTGGTAGATAACTCAATTTAGTAGATAATTCAGATAACTTAGTTTGATATAGATTCTTCTAAATCAGTAAGCTTTTTGAATAATAACTCAGATAATTTGATAACTTAAATAATGTGGATTCTTAGCAAGTTATATTAAAGACTAACTTCATTTATATAGGATTACATCAAAGACTAACTCTACTGTGAAGTTACATCAGATAGACTGGCTTTATGACAAGATTCCTATAGTGGGCTCTCTGGAAAATAACTCAGATAGTGGATTCTTCTCTTGGTAAAGTTATATCAAAGACTGACTTCATTTATGCAAATAAGTTCACTGTAAAGTTACATCTAATAGACTGGCTTGATGGTAAGAGATAGGCAGACTTCTCAAATTCTTCAGACTTATCTGGCAAGCAGACTAAAATATAATAGATTTCTCTTGAAAATAGTAGCTTTTCTTAAGTAGCAGATTCTTCTTCAAAGCTTTTTGCTTTTCTTTAACTTTTAGACTAAGGTTTATTCACTCTTGTCTCTGGAGTATTTTATACAAGCTAGTTGTTATCTGGTTGCTATATGGCTAACTATAGATTACTATTTATGAGAGAGGAGACCTTCAATGTCTTAAGGAGACCTTCAATATCTCAAGGAGACTTTTAATATCTTGAGGAGATCTTTAATATTTTATAATATTTTCTTCTTTGGCTATCTGGGTTATTTATATAAGTTAGTACAGTAGAGTAGTTCTGGTTATCTAGTACTCTTGATATAGTAGGGGATTTCAAAGTAGGTTATAGAATTCTAGAATGACATAATTGGTCAAATTTTTTCTAGAACTATTTTCTAGAATTCTGAAGTTTTCTAACAGTTACAGAATATCTGAATTCTAGGAAAAATTTCTCTAGAACTCAAGAAAACTCACTCACTTCACTCTTATCTTGAAAATGTCCTAAAAATCTGAATATCAACTCCTCCTTGAGGACCTTGAGCAAGCTCTAGTTCTCCAGAAACTTGTGGGTTCTTCCTATAAGGGTGAAGGTGAGAGTGAGGGCTCTAACTTTAATGGCATCAATTACTCCACTGATGATAATAACAATATGCTCTTGATGACCTATCTTTAAGTCCACCTTCAGTGCTACCTAGAGCTACAAGATCATATAGCCCAAGCCTCAGGCCACCTGGACTAACTCTTTTATAAACTTGATGATAGGTGATTCAAGCAGAAAGTCTGCATATCCAGGCAGTACTTCCAGAATCTTCTTATATATATTGAAAATCACCCTGTTTTTCAAAACAACTCCAATTATCAGTAGCATCTTATTTACCATCAACTCCTGGTAACACTGAAGAGGTTCAGATATTTTGAAAATAGAGCAGCAGTTGGAGTGATCATGTGAGGTTCTGGCTTATCAGATAATAGTATTCTGCTCTTTTATATTTCCATAGTAAGAAGAGGATCTGAAGTAAACTCTTTTATATATATGTTTTTATAAAAGGAGCTATAGATCTATATACTAACTAGTATATTATTGCCATTCTATCATTAGAGAAGCAGGCTATTTCCTGACCAGAAGAGGAGGAACAATAAGTGATTAAGTGCTAAATATAGATAGATAGCAGTTTCCCATCCTGTCTGGGGCTTATTGATGGAACTCTTTTTGTTCTAGAGAACAAGTTCTTCTTGGATAGAGAGGACTACTACAGTCAGAAGGAATGGTATGGTATTGCCAGGTTGATTGTGTATAATGATAATAAGAGGATCTGATACATCTACACTGATTGGGCTAGCTGTGTCCATGATACTCATATATTTGAAAACAGTATACTATCACATCAGCCAGAATAATTCTTCTCTAGTAATGAATACCTCCTGGCTGACTCAGACTATACTCCAAATCCCCAAATCATTCTAGTCTTCAAGAAGCCCCTATACTGTAGTTTGACAATAGAGGAGACTCAGTTCAATTTTCAGCTAAGTAAAATCTATATCTGGGTAGAGCATTGTATTGGTATTCTCAAAGGATGCTTTCAAAGTCTCAAGGGGCTGTGGATTATAATCAGATGGAAAAAGAACATCAAGTGAGCAGTATACTGGATCCACACTTATTGTATTCTTTACAATCTCATTCTGTAAAATCTGATAGATAGTGAATAGTTAGAAGACAAAAGAGGTGAAGAGGAAGAGAGCTAATTAGTGGAAATGGAGTATGAGAAAAGGTTAGATTGGGGGAAAAATGAAGGAAAAAAAAAAAGCAAAGAGACATGATGACCATAGTGTTAGGATATCAATAAATGTCTTGTGAAATTTGAAAGAAATTCTACTGTTTGAAGTATTAATCACTCTGAAATATTCAGGGAAAAACAATTCACACAGAAACTCATCCACATCTAATGCTTTAATAAACATATCTACATATTTACAAATCCTTCATCTGCTTTAAAATTTCTTCCTTTAACATACCCAATTCACATAATGATTTCATTAATAAAATCTTTGCAAGAGCTCTCTTGGTCTTAGCCCTCATTTCCTCTATTCTCAATCTCTTTATTATCAGTTCATACTTCTCTATCCTCTAATATCTCTTCTCCTCTATCTCCTTATCTCATTTTCTCTTTGTGAAGTTCAGAGCATCCTTTGCTCTCTTATTCTTTATTGTATTTCCCACCATAAAAGTATCAGCCAATGAGGACTTTGATTTATTCTGAGGGTAGTTCACTCCAAGCCTCATTGGCTTCTTCTTCACTATCCTGTCATATACCTTCTCAGCCTCTGATCTCAGCAGCATCTCTCTAGGACTGGAAGGAGTATTGTTAGTGCCATTATCATTATCATTATTGTTATTATTATTATTATCATCATTGCCATTGCCATTACTATTACTATTACCATCATTGCTGTTGTTATCATCACTTTTGTCATTATCATCATTGTTATCTCTGCTCTCTAGCAGATCTCTGGCAATGTCATCATCCTCCAAGCTGTCAGCTGTAAACCTTGGCCAGGACAAAGTCCTGTCAGCAAAGATCAGATCCAGTACTTGTACCTTTTTTTGAGAGCAGCTGTCATTGGATAGGAATTTGTATTCAGTATAAATTCAATTCATTGATAAAGATCAAAGTCCAAAATATACCTTGGATTGTTATCTCTATATCATCTCTACCTTCTACCTAAATCTCCTCTTCTATATTCTCACTCCAGTCCTGAGCCTTATTGTAAGCAGTTTGGAGTTCTAATATTTTCATTTGAATATCTGTACTGTTGCAGTAGTGGATACTAGCTTCTTTCAGAAGGTCAACTATCTCCCTACAGAGAGTCTGCTTCATTATCTCCTCCATGTCTCTCTTCTACCTGACATAGTTCATCTCTAATATAATCCAGTCAAGAATAATGTCCATTGAGGATAGTCCTTCATCAATACCATCATCCTCCCATCTCTTGAGTACCTTATGCACTTTATGAACTTCAGCACAAGTAGAAGACTTTTTTTTTTTTTTTTTTTCTCAATAAAACAATTTAATATATATCTTCTAGCCCTTAGGTTATAGATAAGTGCAGGTGGGGGGCCAAAGTCCATTTGAGTGCCATAGATCAGATAGATTACATAATATTTCCAGACCAAGACTATGACAAAATAGAGGCATTCTGATGCTATGCTACCTCTCTGAATCTCCATGCTGTTATTCTGTTGGGTAAAAATCTTCATAAGGGGCTCTGTTTTCCATACTCATTTCTGATAGCACTGTTTTCCACTCTTATTTCTGGCTCTGTTTTCTACCCTTACTCTGTTTTCTATACTTATTTCTGATAGCTCTGTTTTCTACCCTCATTTCTGTATTCTGATGACTCTGTTTTCTACTCTCATTTCTACATTCTGATAACTCTGTTTTCTATCCTCACTCTGATGGATGGCTTGCAATCATTCTAATGACTTGCAATTATTCCAATAGCTTACAACTATTCCCACAGCTCACAACTATTCTAATGGCTCACAGTTATTCTAATGGCTCATGACATTCCTTGTAGCCAATTCTGACATACTTCTTGGTACCATCCTTTTGTCAGGTAAAATCTCTACTTCAGGTCTCTGGTAGCTCTGTGTTATAGTTATGAAACCTCAGCTTTTGCTACTTCTGTAGCTCCACTGCTTAAAAGTGTTGCTGCATATTCATTCTCTGTAAATCTCTTGTATTGGGCAGGGATTTGGAAGGGTAGAGTTGGGTTCATACTACACCCTAGATTTGGATGGCTGCTGACCCACTGTGCTGATACTTGTCACTGTTTCCCTATTGCCATATCACTCTGTTGTCCTTGTCTGCCATCTCAGCACCCTTACTACCTTCATCTGCTGTCTCATCTTCAACCAGTCAAACTGAAATAGTAAACTCTCTGCTTCTCTTTCTACTGTCTGTAAAGAGTTCTGGGTTCTAGTGGCAAACCTCAGTTTTTACCTCTCTCCTAGCTCTGCTGCTCAAAAGCATTACTGTATGTTCATTCTTTCTGAGACAAACCTCTTACATCAGGTGAGGATTGGAGCAGGTAGGACTGATTCCACAGGGTATTCCTTCAAGGGCTGGTACATCAGAGAGAGCCTGGCCCTGCCCTCCATCTATTGCCTCACTCACCTTCATTTACTCTCCCCTCTTTTCCTACCAATAGGACCCATTTCTGCCCTTCTATGCCCACCTCCTCATCAACCCTTCTGTGCCTATTCTCCTGCATTCACCTTTCTGTATCTCCACTCTTCAGCATCCACCATCTGGCCCCTATCATAGCTGATTCAGAATTTTTGATGTAAATTTCATACTCAAGAATTCTCTTCAAAAATAAAAATAAAATAAACAGCTTCATTCGAAATTAGGAAATATTTGGAAGTTTACAAAGTGATATATCATACTATTGTTGTTTAATAATTAAAAATAAATATCTTCACTGTCAGTAAAGTTGTGAAATATTCAATTTTTTAGCAGACAAATTTATCTACATTACAACCTAAGAGCTAGAGAGATCCTTCTGTAAACTGACTTTTATGGGTTTTTAAACCTCA
Source organism: Jimgerdemannia flammicorona (assembly GCA_003990745.1). Lineage (NCBI taxonomy): Eukaryota > Fungi > Mucoromycota > Endogonomycetes > Endogonales > Endogonaceae > Jimgerdemannia > Jimgerdemannia flammicorona. Next base: position 45,791 of record RBNI01000006.1, on the reverse strand, counting down.
GCAAGACATAGAACTCTAAACTAGATCTGATTGGCCAAAATTTTTTCTGAATTTTCTGATATTTGGAATTCTATAACCTACTTTGAAACCCTCTAGTATATAGCTAAATTATAGTAACTAATTTAGATGGTAACTTGGTATATTTTTCTACTGGCTCATTATATCAGTCTCTACTAAAGAATGGTCTATCTCTAGACTGTTCTTTAGTTATCATTCTAATATCTATAGGTATTTTCTACATCTATACTAGTACTATCATCTTCTCTTATATCTGAGTTACTCTACTCTAATTCTGGGTCTTCATCTGATTCTTCAAGAAATAAGATCTCTACTTATTAGAGAGTGTCCTGGAAAGTCACTTTATTTATCTGGTAGATATCAGTTAGATGGAAATAGGCTTGTAACAGAGCTCTTGGATTTTGTCCATATAAGATATAAAGTCTTTTTATAGCTTAGGTCTCTTGGTTAATTATATCAGCTAGTCTCTACAGATATGATCACTCTTGCAGTAATTGTTCAATATTATAGAAGGCTTACAGATAGTGAATCTGCAATAACCTCTGGGCAATAATAAGGTTTTCTTGATATTTTCAGATCAGTTGTATTGAGGTTCCTTCAAGTAGGCAGAACTGGGGCAGAGGAATAAGCAGAGCTTAGAAGGAGCTGAGAATAAAGATCTAAAGGTACTGGTCAATTCTCTGATTCATGGTGTGGAGGGAGATATAGCTTGAGATGATTGATGTATACTAATATCCTTAGAATTTATCTATCTCTTCTTAAATAGATGCTGGTTTCTCTAATATTATATACAAGATAAGATCCTTCTCATTTGGGCTCTAGTTTGGTGGTAAATTTTATTTCAATTATGCTTCTCCAAACTAGTACTTGGTCTCCAATATTAATGTTCTAATTTTTCTATTTCTGATTATAGTACTTTTTTTGTCTTTCTTGAGCTTTGATTATCTGAGCTTGGGCTTAATTATATAATTATTTTGTCTTTCCAAGGAGGTCTCTAAGGTTCTCATAGTCAGTAGTTCTAACTTTCTTAGCAAACATTATCTCAAATAGCTTTTGTTGAGTAGAGGCAGTAGGAGTGTTCTGAATTTTCCATAGGATCTTAGATAAGTAGAGGTCTCAATTGGTAGAATTGACTTAGATAAGTTCTTTCTTAATGGTCTGATTCATCTATTCTGGCATATCATTAGTTTGAAAGTAGTATGATATAGTTTATTTAAGATGGATCTTGTGAATTTAGACATAGCTTATGATTATATTATTAATAGATTCTATATCTCAGTCAGAGACAAATTCTTCTGAAGGTCTATATCTGAGTGTGAGTTCATAGATGAGGTTAATAATAGTCAGAGTATCAGTAATTTTCATTAAGAAAGCCTCAGGCCATTTGGTCAGATATTCTATAAATATTAAGATATATTTGTTTTTTCTTAATATATATAACTGATAGAGGTTCAATTATATCTACTCTCTATCTCTGGAAGATATTGTCTAGTGCTATAATTAGTTATAATAGTACTTAATAGTTCTTCTTTTCTTAATACTTCTGACAGATATCATATTTCTTGAGTATATCTCAGACTTGTATTCTGAGATTGGGCCAATGTTAGTATATTGTCTGCAGCTTTTCTTCTATATTTGCCTGTTTTTGGCAGGCTTTCTAGTATTCTTTTTTAATGAGATCTTCTTATATCTTAATAGTCAGAGGAGCTTCCTTTAGAGTGTAGTTCCTTGGTACACTCTTTTTCTGATTTATTAGAGTTGGTAAGAAGGTATATTAACATTATTGTGAGCTTTTTTTGCTTTGTAGATAATAGTAATTTTGTAATCCCAAAGGATAAGAATTCAGCAGACAAGAATTCTAATAGGTTTCTTATAGTTGAATAGCTATTTGAGAGCAATATAGTTAGTTATCAGAGTGAACTTTTTTCTGATAAGATAATGTTTGAACAGAGTAACTGCTCATATAACTGTAAGATATTCTAATTTGGTGCTACCATAATTGACTTACTACTAATTGATAGTTTGGCTTATATAAGCTATCACATAGTACTGCTAATCAGGTCCTTCTTGGATTAGAACTACTCTAAGACTATCTTTGAAAGCATTTATCTTTGAAAGTATCTATATATAAGATAAATAGCTTTTGTAGATTGGACTATATAAGGATTAGTATTGTAGTCATATAGTGCTTGAGTTTTTTGAAGACTAGTTCTTATAGTTTCTTCTATTTGTATGGTACTTCTTTCTTGAGAAGAGTTCAGATTAGGGTAACAATTTGGATAAAGTCTTTAATAAATCTTCTATAATAAGACACTAATATTAAAAATAATAGTATTTCCTTCAGAGTCTTGGATACTGACCAGTTATTAATCTTCTCAGTTTTTTTTTAGATCTATATGAATTTTTTCTTTTGAAACTATAAATCTAAGAAATTCAAGTTTCTGTTTTCCAAAGTAGTATTTCTTAGTATTGAGTCTTAGGTAATTTTTGTGAGTAAGCTTGAAGAATTCTTCTAGATAATACAGATATTCTTCAAAATTTGCTGAATAGATGTTGAAATAATCCATATATGTATATAATTAGGTGGTGGTGAATTTGTTGTGATAAACAGAAGAAGTAATTTATTTATTATATAAATCATATGCTTTTAGATACTATAAATAATAATATATAAATAATGTAAAATAAATTAGTGTAAAGTTATATAGATATATATTGACTTGTAATTCTAACAGAATCAGTAGGCTATAGACTGAGTTTATCATTCTTTGAAAGGTGGGAAGTATATTGCAAAGTCTAAAGAGTATTTAGAGATACTCAAATAGTTTTTCTAAAATAAGGAAGGCTGTCTTCTAAATATCTTTAGGATTTATAAAGATCTCATAGAATCCTGCAAAAAGGTCTATATTGCTAAAATATCTAGTATCTTATAACTGGTCTAAGAGGTCATCAATTCTGGGCAAGAGGTAAGTATCTTTTTTAGTAACTAAATTAAGCTTTTTGTAGTTTATGTAAAGTCTCCATCTTTTTTTCTTTGATATAATAAGTATAGAGCTGGTCTAGGGACTAGTAGAGGATTAGATGACTTTATTATCTAAGAGTTTTTAATTATATTCTTTTTCAAATATCTTTAGGTGATAGGGTATTCTATAAGACTTCTGCTAGATAGGTGTTACATTTTCTATATTTATACTATAGTGATATTATGGGTTATATAATAGGTTGCTATAATTAGTAGTGAAGATATCTTGATATCTATAGAGAAGTTCTACTAGTTATTACTATTGCTGAGATGTCAATTCTTCTTCAATATTGATGGAAGGCTTTGCTTTCTTCTGGGTTACAGAGAGGTCTTTTCTTCTTCTGGGACCTTTTGCCATTTTCTGATAGGTTTAGTTTATAAAATTTTTATAGATTTGGTTGAGATAAGGTACTAGATATCTTATAATGGTTTCTTTTAGCAAAATGATGCTTTTTCAGCTCTGGTTGATTGCTTGGGAGTACACAGAATTCATCTTATCAGAGAATATATGTCCTTCAATATCCAGGTTCTTAATATCTTTATTGAATTCAAAAAAGAGGTTTCTTAAGTTAGGTAGTATAAAGATTTCGAAAATGGTTTGCTCTCTTGATTCCAGGATGAAGTTCTTGTAAAATTTAACTAATTGGTAATATACTTGCTAAGGCATCCTTCTTGAAATAGTTGACCTGAAGAAGATATATTTCCTTCTTATCTGAACTTCTGAATTCTTCAGTTTGTCTTATTTCTTTAGTCAGTTCAGGGACTTCTTGTAATTGGAGGGTCTTGACTTCTATGAAGACTACTTGTATAATCTTTTATTCTCTAAAGATTTAGTACTATTCTATATCACTATTATACAAAATGACCTTGATTTCACCTATATATCCTGGGTCTATAGTTTCTCCTTCTATAGTTACTCCTTGACTAATAAGTTCAGACCTTGAGGTCAGCTAGATATAAGTTTCTTTAGATGGTTACATAGCTAATCTTATTCTAAACACCACTATTCTATCAGGTTTAATATATTTGTCCTCCAGACTGTAGAGGTCATATTCTATATCTTTCTGGTGAGCTTGGGTCAGGAGTTTAGTCTTGGAATATAGTAAGATATACTGAGTAATATCTTTGCTAAGTTTGGATTGTTCTTGGGCCAAAACTCTATTGATAGTAAGTATCTAGGCTCTAAGGTTGAGATGTAGCCATTTAGCTCCAGTAGAGAGATCTTAGAGATAATTTATTTCTCTTTTTTCTATAGAGTCTAAGGCTTCCATAAAGTTAGTAGCATCTTTTATCCATTATTAGTAAGTTATATATCTTATGAGAGTTAAAATATCTTCTCTCAGATTATAGATCTTGAGGGTCTTCTTTTTTGGTTTTCTGGTCTGACTTTTTCAAATCTGAGTTCTGTTGTCTCCTCTCTTTAAGATATAAACAATTGAGATAAATCTTCTGATGCTGGCAGTCTTGGCAGTCTGGATGTCTTTCATGATTACAATATTCTATTGCTTAAAAATTCTATTCTCAGTTATTAATTTCTTATTATTTTGAGAATTGATATCTATCTTAGTTATAAGTTGAGAGAGATGTGGTCAAGAGTTGTATTTCTATTCTAGTGAAGAGGTCTTGTCCCCTAGCTCAGCCTTTTAATATTGTAGTAGTTTCTTAGAAGGTAATTATTTATATAATTATGATCAGAGCTTTTGGTCTGTGGGGTTTTTATCTTTCTTATTGATCCAGTAAGTAGTACTAATAGCAGTAGTCTTAGAGAGAGTGGAAGACAATTTGATATAGATATCTTTTTAGCCAAAAGGCTCTTTTCTGATATATTTCTTATTTTGGGATGATAGTAATTATACTTGGTCCTTCTTCAGTATTTTAGAGGTTATTGTCTTCTAGTAATATCTAGTAAGGATTATCCCAGGAGATAAGTTCAGAGAGCTCCTCTTGTTTGGAAATCTCTTATTTAGAGATTTTTTCTTCCTCAGATATTTCTTGACTCCAAATTTCTTATACTTCTATAGCTTTAGTTGTAGAGATTCCTAAAGTGTGATTGTATTTCTTCTTTCTTTTTCAATACTTAGAGTAGACTATATCAGGTGAATTCCTTGTTCCAATGATCTTGGAGGAGTATTTGAAGCACTTGTGTCTTTTGAGACAGATGAGGCATCCTTTGATTTGTCCTACAATGGCTTTAATTGTGATAGAGATAGTATTCTTGGTCCACATATTGTCTTCTGGCCTATCATCCACTAGATTGATTTGAAGATTGAGTCTGGGGTCATTTATATCTTCAGATTTTTCTTTTTCTTCTATAATAGACTCTTCACTACTAGTATATTCTTTCTGAATAGTGATCTTTTTCTATTTCTTTTGCTTATAGCTAATCATCTTAACTCTATACTTTTTTCCTCAGTAATCAAATTTGAGTACTTGTTGACTAATATCAATAACTGCATTCATTTCTTTCATCTAGTTGGTACCAAAGATCATGTCATAAGTAATAGCTTCAGTAATATATAATAGCTTTTGAGATAGAGAACTGAATGTATTTAAGAGAGATAGTGATATTTCATACTTCTTTAAGAGATTGAGTTCAGATCCCATCTGCTACTATAATGCTGATATTAGATAGTTTATCAATGGATCATTGAAGTGTGTCCAAAAATTATTTAACAATAATACAGATAGCTACTTCTGTATTAATGAGGATTTTCACTTTCTGACCTCTAATATTATTATATAGATAGGTGCTGATATGTCTTTCTACAGCCTGAATTATAGTTGGAGCTGATTCTTGTTATAGAATTAGAACTTGATCAGTGCTGGTTCTTAATATTTATTTTAGACTTCAGCTAGTATCAGTTGTATAAACTACAGAAGAGAGACTTTTATCTTAACTTCTTAAATCTTTTGCTAAGCTTTATTGTAGATATCTTTGGATATAGTCTTTGGAGTGTACTTCTTCTTGGGCTTTAGAGAAGCAGGCTCTTATTCTTCTTGCTCTATTTCTTCATTCTTTAAAGGTAGTTCATTTGTTTCAAAAATAAAAAATAAGAGATTAGAGAGATATTTCCATCTGTTCTTCCTCATGCTCTTTATCTTCTTCCTGAATAATTCTTTTGCTAGTATTTCTAGATAGTCTTTCTATAGGTCTCTTTCTTTTCTCTGCTGGGTAGACTGTTTTCCTAGTAATGATCTTGGCTGGGTATAAGTCTAGATCACTATAGTCTTTACTGTTATTTTCTTCTTTAAAGTCTTCAATAGAGTCAGCTTCAGTCTTCTTGTACTGGGTTTTGTTCTTTTGATTTGGAGGTTTTGAGTCTCTTTGGTCACTTCTTCTATTATTATATTTAGTGATATAGTGTTCAAACTGTCTATAGTAGAAGTATTGAACTTGAGCTCTATTCTAGATAAAATATCTTCTTTCTTCTTACTGATAGCTTCCATTATCTCTAGGTAGGTAATCTTGATTCTTTTGTAGTATATACTCTCTGTTGTCTTGTGGATAGCTCCAATCTTCACATATAGTAAGTTTTTCAATCTACTCAATCAATTGGTCTAACTTAGAACTGAGGTCTTGAATTTTATTTCTATCTTCTATTCTTTGACTGGTTTTCTTTCTTCGGATCTCTCTTATCTCTAGAGAAGTCATTATATAGCTTTAATCAAGAGATCCTTCTTATCATCCTTCTTATCATGATCACTCCAGATAGTTTCTTGTCTGATATCAAAAAAATTCTTAGGCTATATCTACTTGCTCTTTAGGTCTTCTGATGCCTAGGATGTAAACATGCTGAGCAATGTTTAGAGGAATCTCATTTATAAAGATCATTAGACTTATGATGTCTTGGTTAGTAGCATTAAACCTAGCTACATACATTTTCTTTTGAATTCTTATAAAGAATGCTCTGGATGATTCTCTAAAATTCATTTTCATTTCTATAATAGATTCTTGGACCTTATGATGGATCTTATTTTCTATATACTTCTCAATAAGCCAGTGGGTTATAGCTCTATACTCTGCTTCTCAGATTGCTGCTACATAAATAGCTACTCCAAGGTCTGAGTATATATCATTTCTTACTTAGCTGAAAATTCCTCTGACTAGTTCTCTAAGTTGGATCTTATAAATAGCAATTTTTCTTTCAATAGAGAGGTTTTTCAGAGCTGTGATTCCTTCAATTCCATCAAGAAATTCTCTTGGGTCTTCTTTTGGATATTCTGCAAAGATTAGCATTAAGGTAGCTATTTCATCATTACTATCTTCTAATTCTAATTCTAGTTTTAATTCTAATTCTGATTCTAATTCAGATTCAGATTCAGATTCTAATTCTGATTTACTTTCTGTAAGAGGGTTACTTTATTAGAAATACTGTTATATAGTTCTGAAAGAGTTTTCTGAAAGTTCTGGATATTATAAAAGACTGTTTTCTTAAGGTTAAGATCAATTTCATATAGAGTATATCCTCTATACTTATTGATTTCAAGATTGAGTTAACATCTCAATCAAAGTCCTTTTTTGGACTAGTTCTGGATGTTCAGAATTTTCTATATTTCAGAAAGTTCAAAAAACTAAAACCAGCTTAGTTAAATTAGTATATTGCTATAGATAATACCTAATTAGAAAATTTCAGAATCTAGTCAGGAGTGGGACCTAATATAGTACAGATTTACTTAAGAGTAGTTTGTAGGTTATTAAATAAATTTATTCACTATTTATAATATTACTATACTAGAAGTAATGTATAAAGGAATATTGTGGAGAAGTGTTCAGAAGTTCTTATCTATATTTCTATCTGTTTATATCTGAGTTTCTGAGGTCTGGGGGAGTAGATATTTATACTAATAGGAGGCTATCTGGACTATGCTAAATGTAGTTGTAGTACTTAGTACTTTGCTGAGTCAGAATATAGTTATGTAGTATAAATGTAAACTGACATATCAAGAGATTATCTAACTAATGAGTCAGTATGTAGTTATATAGTATAAGGCTAATCTAACTATACTAATGACTGCTAAGCTATTTATAGATTTAGATATTGTCTGGATATTCTTCAATAAGATTACCATTAATGATATTATCTTTGATGAAGTAGTTATCTAGAAAGAGAGGTTCTTGGATTATATCTCTCTGTTTATTTATATAATAGTAAGTTGGAACCATATTAGTGATCATTATCCCAATAGGTCTCACAGGTAGTTATGAATTGTTGTAAGTTTATCAGTAAGATTAACAAAGTAATTAGGGTTAGCAGAGATCTTTGGCTAGAGATCATGTCAGTATCAGAGAGATTATTATCTTTTACTTTATTATTATCAAACTAGATTATATCATAGACATCCTTCATAGTATATCCAACTTAGAGCATTTATAGAGTATAATCATTAGAGTGTGAGAAGGGTCTGTCTATAGTTTGAGCATACTCAATATATTTGTAGTTGAGATCTTATACCATATCATTAATTTGGCCATAATATAGAGTGATAATCATTTTAGTAGTAGTAACTTAGAGATAAAGAATAAAGGTGCTATACTCATTAAAGAGTTCTCAGTATTTGTAAGTGATGAGTTTCTGGTAGTACTCTCAAAATGAATATTTGAATCAATTCAAAGTAGATATATATAGTATTCAAATTGATTTAATTTGATTCAAACATTATTTTAATTTCCAAATTAGGACACAAACATTTTCCTCAATAACTCCATGAGTTTTCATCCAATTTTGATGAAACTAGTATCACTGAAAAGCTCTCTATAATGACTTTCCAATAACACCAAGATCACTAAAATTGGATAAAACCTCATAGAGTTATTGAGAAAAATGTTTATATTCTAATTTGGAAATCAAAATAATATTCAAATTGAATTGAATCAATTCGATTTGAATATCATATATATCTACTTTGAATTGATTTGAATATTCATTTTGGGAGCACTAGTTTCTGATATTGAGATATTTTAGTAATATCTATATCATAGTGATGACTAACTATATCTTCCAGAAGGTGGTTAATCTGATAGTAGCTTGAGATTTGTCTGATTCAGTGGACCTTACTAAACATGTTCAGAGTATTCTATCAGACTTTCACAAAATAGAGAAGTGCTAGGCTATGGATATTTATGAGGGGCAGGGGAGCTGTGGGTCAGTTGATAATGGTATTCCAAATATCAGCATAGATATAATTGTAGATTTTAGTAGTTATATTTAGTATATATATGTTTGAGAGTTATGGTTATTTGTTTGATTTGTTGTAGTTCTCTATTTTGATATATCTATATATTCAGTATATATGCTTTTGGTCTTAATTGATAAGATTCTATTTTTGTAAATCTTGTATTCTGTAACTTTAAATTGACTCAGCTTTATAATCTATAACTTTAGTTTGACTTAGCTTTGTGATCTTATATATGATTTCTGAATTTGTTCTGAGGGTAATGTGTAATTTCAGTGGCTTAAAGATTGTATACTTATACTTTCTGAGTTGTTACTAGAGTTTGGAATACTTGAGTATCCTGAAGATAGTGTTGCTGACCTTGGATAAGGTACAATAGATCTAGGTATTCTTGAAGAAGTTACTCTCAGTTCTTCTGGCTCTATGATAGCTAGTGGTAGGGGTTCAATAGATGAAATTAATAGAACTTCTACAGAAAATTAGACTTGTACAATAAGGTCTTTAAGTTCTTATATAAGCTCATTAAAGTTTCTAACAGAATTGTCTATATTATCTAATTGATCTAATTAGTTTAGTGGTGAATCTGTTGATACTAACTAAGGATTCTATATTGTACTAGCTTCTGGTTGGAATTCTTCTGATACTGAGTAGTTGGTAAGTCTTAAAGTGATTACTTCTCTTTCTGTCCAAATACTAGTAATGACTAGTTCTTCTATAGTAGTAGAGATTAGTATTGTATCAAATATATCCAGTTTGACTATAGGTTCTTATGAGTTAAAAGTTATATCAATTTGGAAATCTTCTCAGTTGAGTCCACAAATATAATATGTCAGCTCAATAGAGATAAATTACAAGGTTGGGAATTGATATAGTTTGGTTTAAGATCTTAGTTATTTTATTAAAAAGCAATAAAATATTCAATTGTTTCTAGTATTCTTATTGATATTTAGTAGTATAATAGTCAAATCTAAATATAGTAGTTAATTTATATATTGATTTCCTTATTATTAGTGATAATTTAGATAATAGCAGATGATTTGTATAGTATAAGTAATTTTTTTATATAGAAAGATCTAGTAATTTAGTAGTTTTCTTCTTAAGTAGTAGTGATCTTTCAAAAGTATATAATTTCTATATAATAATCTCTATATAGTGTAATAATCTCCAAAAGTATGTAATTTTTAATATAATGGTCTTAGTATAATATATAGAATTCCTTAATAAGTAGGTTAGTAGATAACTCAATTTGGTAGATAATTCAGATAACTCAGTTTAATGCAGATTTTTCTAAATTGATGAGCTTCTTAAATAATAACTCAGATAACTCAATAACTTAGATAGTATAGATTCTTAGTAGAGTTATATCAAAGACTGACTTTATTTATATGAGATTATATTGAAGACTGGCTCCACTATAAAGTTGTATCAGATAGACTGACTTTATAGTAAGATTTCTATAGTAAGCTCTCTGAGAAATAACTTAGATAGTAGATTCTTCTCTTGGCAAAGTTATAAATAAGAAGTAAGATAAAGTATTAAAATAAGAGATAATATAAAGTATTAGAATAAATAAAGTTAAACTTTGAAATGAGCAGTCACCAAGTATATTTATTTTAGATATACTATTATATGACTGCTTAAGTATATTATTATATAACTGTTTGAGTATACTATCAGTAACTGCTTAGATATACTATTATGTAACTACTTAGATATACTATTATGTGATTGCTTGAGCATACTTGAATATATATATTGAGTACATACATAACTATATTTTGAGAGTTACTTATTTTCAATATCTTACTACTCAAGTTAGATAAATATAGTTTTTTCAATACTTATTTTTGAAGGATAGTGGTCAAGACTCACTTATCTTACTCATTTCACTTATCTTACTTACTTTAATATCTTACTTACTGCTTAGTTTACTATACTACTCATTTACCATTCTCTTACTTATCTATTTGCTATTCTTCTACTTACTTACTATTTACTATTCTTCTACTTACTTGCTTGCTCACTATTTAAGTTAGATAAATTCTATATTTTGTAATCTTTTGGAGAGTTGTACTCATATGTTTCCAATACTTATTTCTAATATCTTACTACTTATTTTTTCAAGTTAAATAAAATCTATACTTTGTAGTTTTTTTATACTTATTTTTGAAAAATATTATTTATATATTTTCAAGACTCACTCATCTTACTTACTTCAATATCTTATCTTTCAATACTTACTGCTCAGTCTATTATTTCTAATATATTACTCATTTATCATTCTCTTACTTACTTACTTACTATTTATCATTTACTATTCTTCTGCTCACTTGCTATTCTCCTACTCACTTGTCATTCTTCTGCTTACTTATCATTCTTCTACTTACTCATTATTCTTCTACTTGTTTGTTATTTTCTTACTCACTCACTATTTTTCTACTTACTTACTATTCTCTTGCTCACTCACTATTCTTCTGCTCACTCACTATTCTTTTACTCACTTACTTATTATCTTCTACTCACTTGCCATTCTCTTGCTTACTTATTATTCTCTTACTTAGTCACTATTCTTCTGCTTGCTCACTATTTTTCTACTCACTTACTATTCTCTTACTTACTCACTTGTTATTCTCCTGCTTACTTGCTATTCTTCTGCTCACTCACTATTCTTCTATTTGCTTATCTGCTCACTTATTATTCTTCTGCTCACTTGCTATTCTTCTGCTTACTTATCTGCTTGCTTACTATTCTTCTGCTTGCTCACTATTTTCTTACTTACTTACCATTCTTCTGCTTGCTCACTATTTTCTTACTTACTTACTATTCTTCTGCTTACTTACTATTCTTCTGCTTACTTACTATTTATCATTCTCCTTACTCACTATTCTCTTATTCTACTGCTTTTCTATATTTACCTATTATTTAAATTATAGATATTACTAATATCTATAATTAATAATAATAATTAGATACTTTATATATTATAAATTTTGAGAAAATTATTAAATAACATTATAAAGTATATATTATTTGAGATAGATAGATAGATATATATAAATGAGAAAAAGATCACTAATAATATTTTTTTAATATCTCTATATCAATAAGATAATTACTATTTTTAGTATATATAATTTTTCAACAAATTAGATATTTAAAAGTAAGAAACCATCAGGACTATAGACTTTAGTATTGAAAGAAAGTATTAATAAACTAAAGTTTTTTGGACTTAATATAGAATTTTACAAAATATTTATAAAATATCATCTTTGTTACTCTAAACATATTACTAAGATAGATAATAGAAAACTTTCATATTCAGAATATAATTAGCAACAATAATATTAGTCTATTAATATTATTAAAGAATTAAGAATAGTAATTATTAGTTAGCAAACATTAATCAACTTTATTATGGAAATTTTCAGCTATAGAAATAGCTAATACTTTACAATTGTAATGAGCAAAAGTATGTACTATCTGTAGAATTAACATTCACTTATACAAACTATAGAGAATTTAGTATATTTAATAGAGAGTCAAAGATATATTCTACTGAAACTAGGAAAAAAAAAAAAATTTATTAGCTCAAGCTAGAATTACTACTACTATTATTATTACAACTATAGATTTTATAGAAATGAGAAAATTTTTTATAGCAATGGATATTCCTTTTATCAGTAACAAAACTTTTTATCTATAATAACAAAGTTATAGAAATATCTATAGATTACTAATATAAAAAAGTAGAGAAAAATATAGTACTTTACTTATAAATAATAATATTATTATATAAGCTATATAAGATGAAGCTTAGATATTATAACAGTGACCCCAGAATGATGACATCAGCATAGAAGACAGCCTTTCCTTGCAAGCCACCAGATTGGAGCACAAGAAGATTATACAGTATACGAGATGAGCAATAATGACCAACTGTGAGTCATTGTGACCACAGTACAAGTATCCTAAAGAATATAAAAGAAGGATCAAGGAACCACAGTAGCAGCAACCAATAAGAACCACTAATCCCAAAATAGCTCAAAGACTTACCACAAATGAAATGCCTGCTGCCCACCAAACCTCAAGGTCAAGAAACCACCAAGACACCTCAGTTAAAGAAAGGATGTTTCAAGACATCAGAAGAGCCATGGGGATCTGCTCAAAAAGGACTCCTAGTGTCTACCTGGGTACTACAGACCCTTATCACTTCATTCTCTACTGCTGTGAAATGGAAACAAGGATCACCATTGCTACCAAATACCTCAAAATGTGGCAGGAGTATGAAATAGGAAACCTCCTCTGCCAGGAGTTCCCACAGGCTAGTACCCAAGAGCTACAAGATACTACTCCCATGGATATATGTGAAATGAGGATAGCTAAGATCCATCAGATCTTCAGGCATATACCATGGTCAATCTCCAACTTGGAGTATGTTAGAGTCTCAGATTTCAGAGATCTGTCATCCCACTATATCAATGCACTAGAAGCCAGGGTGGCTACAGAAGCCCAGTCTACTATCACCCTCAATAGCAAAGAAGTAGAAGACTTCTGGCACCCTATCCTCCAGGACAACCCAGATCAATTTCTGCAAGAATTGATCTCAGTATTCCAAGGCCCAAGCATCTGGGTTAGATCTCCCCAAGACCCCACATTTGTTCCTTATTTTGTAGAAGAGAACCTCATAGACTGGAGAGCTCCAGATCTTGTTCCTGATTTCCCTGCCACAGCCAAACGTGATGACATCATCAATGACATCATCCTGTGCAACATACCTGAAGTACATGAAATGCGTGACCTGCATGATGAATTTGTAGATCTCATCTCCTTCAGTGATAATGATGATGATGAAGCCTCCATGGTCCTGAACTTTCTGCTCTAAGTTCTTTGTTACACTGGATAATGCTAGCACTGGTATTCTCATATAACACCAGATAATGCCAGCACTGGTATTCTGAGGTGATGCAAAATTGTTCCAGTACTGGCATTTTGATATGATACTGGATAATAACAGTATCCTGAACCTGTATAACCATCAGTACTGACTCTGGAACTTAGTAGTTTTAGTTATTAGAGTTTATATTTAGCTTTATATCTTAATTATATTTTATATAAATATCTCTCTTATTTTCTCTGAAATAAAGTCAGTTCTGGTTTCACTTACACATACTTCCTTGCAAGCAATCTAAGAGATAATAAGACAGTTAAAGATAAGAAGTTTAAGGACTATAAGACCTTGGAAAGGTACTCCAATAAGAACTTGCTTATAACAAACTTGAGTTAGTCTAAGAGATACACCTTGAAGAGAATCTGGCATATTTGAAGGACTCAGCAACTACTATGTGACAACTTGGTGCCTATTGGCTGGTGATTCAAGACAAATCCCTCACTTTCAAGCTGAAAAATGAACAACCCCCACAACAACTACCCTGACTACAAGAGTCACCCCTGCAAGAATTCAAGACAAGATGGAAATGCATCCCCCCACATTCTATAGATATACTACTGAAGAGTCAATCCTGATCTTCATTGAAGACTTTGAACAATTCGCTGCCATACGAGCCCTTGGTTTAGATGCTCAATTGGCCCTTCTACCAGTCAGCCTCAGAGGACTTGCTAGAGATAAGTTCAATGCAGCCACCATTGCTGATGCTGGTGCAGCCAAACTTATCAACATGAAGGTCTTCCTCAGAACAATATATTATATCGAAGAGATCAAGCAAGCTCTCAAGAATCAACTCAATACTATCTGCCAGGGACTTAGTGAAGATCCCAACTCATTCTATACCCAAATCTGCCACCAGATTGTCTTGGCTGGCTATGATAACTGCCTCAAGGAACAAATAGCGAATTCAACTTTCCTCAAAGGAGTTCACCCTGAAATTGCCCTAGCAATCTGGTCTACCCTAGCTGCACTGACCCTTGATCAGAAAGTGGTCTTTGCACAGAGATATTGGACTGCCAGACACCCTGTCGAACACTCAATAGAGAAAATAACTAGTATCAAGATGGAGCCATCAAAGCCAACTAGTATCTTACCTGCTACAGTCATAAACAGACAACCAACCCTACCTACCCCCAAGACAGCCAAAGTTGATCCAGTGGAAGAACTTGCCAAGCAGTTTGCCGAGATGACTATACACCTTGGTGATGTTGTTAGAGAAGTCCGAAGCATGAACAGGAGACCAGTACAGAGATTTGCAGCTGCTACAGAAGAAAGCAATAATATCATATGCTTCAGATATAGAGAAGAAGGCCACTATGCAAAGAATTGTATGATCAAAACAAGACGCAAAGCCCAACCAAGTAATACTAGCAGAACTAGAGAAAAAACCAATACAGTAGTCATCAAGGAGATTGGTAACACTGATGATGAAGAATACTATGAGGAGCTCAAATTCTACCCTGCTACTGAAGGTACCAGAACCCAGTCTAAGCCCTATAACAAGAAGAGCAACAGCAAGCCAGTTGGAAGACCAAAGAAGACCCCAGCTATCACTATTCAAAGTAAGACCCAACTTGAGGAGATTGATCAAGACATGGAGTTAGACAAAGCTGCCTGCCAAATTATTGAAGGCACTACTCCAGTCTCAGGAGAAAGTGAAAGCAAGAAGGAACAGAAGCTGTGCAAGACCAAGATCCACCAGTATGACATCTACAAGGATCTCAAGAAACAGAAGGTCAATACTACCTTTGGATAGCTAGCTGAAGTCCCTGCCTTCAGACAGCAGTTGAGAGTAGGACTTGCAACTACTGCCAAGAATCAAGAGTACAAGATTGTAGAAGCTCACAATGCACAGGAAGAATCCGAGAACTCAGGTGAAGAATCTGAAGACCAGTACAAGACATCAGCCTATACTCCCTGCCAGATCAAAGACTGTATCTTTGATGCCATCATTGATACTGGTGCTGAAGGATGCCTCATGAGCAAGAAGGCAATTGACCACCTAGGTTGGGACATTGAAGAGTCCACCAAGATGGTCTATGTCACAGCAGATGGTATACAAGTTATCCCTCTTGGCAAAATCTGAGAAGTCCCCATTAAGATAGGAGGAGCTACTATCCCAGTAGACGTGATTGTTACAAGTGCCACCAACTATGACATCCTCATTGACAACTAATAGCTTCACAAGGCCAGGGCCATCATTGATCTCAATGCCCAGAAGATGCAGATCAACTACAGAGGGAGAAAGGTATGAGTCTCTATCAATGTCCACAAAGGAGTCCTATCAGACATAGAGGAAGGAGATGAAGAAGACACAGAGGTCTTCATGCACTCGGTGAACAAGAACAAGAGCAAGACACCCAAGCTCACAGATGAGCAGTGGTACAACAAGATTATTGATAGCTATACCCCTCAAGGAAGATGCCCCCATGGTACTAGAATGTACTACTCTGAACACCTGAATGACTGCTGGTCCTATATCAGTGAAGTCAGGAAAATCTACCAATAGAAACATGAGCAAGAAGCCGCTGAAGTAAAAAGGAAAGCTGAAGAAGATGACCAGCCCCCAGAGCTTCAAGCTGATAGTGATGATGAGGAGGAATAAGAATCAGACATCACCCTCAAGGTCAAGAAGTTTCACCTCAAAGCCAAGATCCCAGAATACAAGACTGAAGAAGCCATAGGAATAGACCTTGCTAGTATTCAAGATGCTACCCTCAAACCACAGACCACCACTCTACTTGGCACTAGAATTGGAGTCAAGTTACCAGAAAACTATGCCGGAATTATCAAGACCAGGAGCAGTCTGGCCAAAAGTGAAATCTCAGTTGAAGGAGGAGTAATTGACCCTGATTACACTGGTGAGATCTTCCTCATAGTCAGAAATCACAATCACACCACCCCCTTCGAAGTCAAGAAGCATGACAGGATTGGCCAGATGCTGATTCACGAAATCAAGAAGCCCAAGATCATTGAAGCCATTGAACTCATCAAGACCAAGAGAGGAGAACAAGGCTTTAGATCTACTGAAAGAGGAGCCTATACTGCCACTAAGATTACCAAACTTGAGTATAAGAAAGACAAGGACCAGAACAAGTACATATATACCATTGGAGAAAACTTTCCTCTGGAGGAACAACTTCTCAAGATCCTGTACCAGAATGAAGGAGTACTTGCTACAGACTTTAGAGATATCCACAATCAAGAACCCAAGTACTATCATGAAGTTGACACTAGTGATACCAAGCCCATCTACCAGAAAGCCAGACCCATACCACCTGCCTACAGAGAGTGGCTGTGAGCAGAACTCAAGGAAATGGAAGAAGCCAGAATCATTAAGTAAGCTATCAGCCCCTGGGCCTCACCCATTGTCCTAGCCCTGAAGAAAGGAAGCAAGCCTGGAGAGTTTGCACCAAGACTCTGCATTGACTACAGGAAGCTCAATGCCATTACCAAGAAGGATAGGCAGCCCTTGCCAAATATTCAAGAAATCCTTACCACCCTTAGAAGCAAAGCCAAATACTACACCACTTTGGATCTATTCTCAGACTTCCATCAGATTGGTCTCACTTAAGATGTCAGTGAGAAATCAGCCTTCATTACATCTGATGACACCTATATCTATCTGCGAATGCCAATTGGAATGTGCAATGCCCCAGCAAGTTTCCAGCGAATGATGAACAGAGTCTTCAGCAATGAGATTGGAAAATGGCTCTTTGTCTATATTGATGATGTGATCATCTTCAGCAATACTGTACAGGAACATGTCAATCACATACAGCTAGCCCTCAAGAGGCTCAAGGAGTATGGCCTCTACATCAAGCCCAAGAAATGCAAGTTTGCTGCTCAAGAAATTGCCTACCTAGGATACCTCATCAACCAGACCAGAATCCATACAGACTCCATGAAGATCGAGGCTGTTGCAGCCTATCCAAGACCCAGAACAACTACAGAAGTCCATGCCTTCCTTGGACTGGCCAGCTACTACAGAAGATTCATCAAAGGATACTCCAACATTGCAGCACCTATTTATGAGCTACTGAAGAAGGAGACCAAATTTGAATGGACCAAGGAGTGCCAAGAAATCTTCAATGAACTCAAGACCAGATTGACCCAAGCACCCATCCTCAGAAGACCAGACTGGAACCTAGAATTCATCCTACAGATAGATGCAAGTGCTATAGGACTTGGAGCAGTCCTAGCTCAGAAGAAAGATGGACATGAATATGTCATCTCCTATACAAGCTGAGGTATCCGCAGAGTAGAACAGAACTATGAGTCATGCAAGCTTGAATACTTAGCAGTAGTCTGGGCAGTAGACAAGTTCCACTACTACCTAGCTGAGAAACACTTCACCATTCAAACAGACTATTCTGCTCTTGCCTGGCTATTCCACACTCTGAACTCCAAAGAAATATATGCCAGATGGATCTACAGGCTGCAAGAGTATGACTGTACTGTCAAGCACCACTCAGGAAAGACCAACATCAATGCTGATGCACTCTCAAGGACACCCCAAAACACCCCCATCAAGACCATTCAACATGAATAAGGAGCTATACTATAGATTAATCAGCTATCTTGGGCAGTGGAAGATGCCCAACCACCTTGAACCCTGGACAATCACTATCATCAACTGGACTTGGAAACAGTTTAAATTAGACAACACTACACTCAGAAAAGGAGAAAAGCTAGTAATATCCAAATACAAGAAGTATCAAGTAATGAAGAAAGTATATGAGCAAGGATACTTAGGAGGAACCAACATATATGATAAGGTAAGAAGAACCATGTGGTGGCTCAAGATGGAAGAAGACCTGCACCAATTTGTCAAAGAGTGTGACAAGTGTCAAAAACAGAAACAAGATCAGTAAGACCAGGCACCCAGGTAATCAAGAATTGAGCCTATCCCCTTCTATCACATCATAATGGATATCATTGGACTACTACCAGTAACACTATCAGAAAACTGCTATATTATAGTTATTGTAGACCTCTTTACCAAATGGATAGAGGTAGGAGCATTACAAGAAGCCAATGCCCTCTCTATAGCCAACTTCTTGTACTGAGAAATCATCTGCCACTACAAGACACTGAAGCAAATCACCACAGACTACAGCACAGAATTTGTCAATAAATTCTATGAGATAATATATCAGAAATACAAGATTCAGCACATCAAGACCACTGTATACTATCCTCAAGAAAATAGACAGACAGAAAGAACCAACAAGACCCTCAAGAACATCCTAGCGAAGATCTCAGAGATATATGAGAATTGGGATAACTATCTCTCAATCACTCTCTCTATCCTACAAGATATATGGTCACAGAGTACACATTTTACCCCAAGAGAGCTGCTCTTCAGAGAAGAAGATTCTGATGGAACCTCAGCTACAAATCTAGACCTAACTTGGAGATGAGTTGATGCAGAAATCTGGAGACTACACCAAATCAGGAAGAAGGCTGAAGATTATATTACCAAGTCACAAGCACTGATAAGGAAGAATGTGAAAAAGAATCACAAGGCCCTAGAACCCATCTGAATTGGAGAAAAGATTCTACTATATTGAAATATGGTAGAAGCCTCATAGTTATGAAAACTGGAGCCCAAATGGGAAGGACCCTTCTATGTGCAAGATATCAAGGGAACCACCTTCTGGCTTAGAAAAATCTCAGGGACCATACTGTCTACTATAATATATAGGAACAGACTCAAGAAATACCACGAACCTATACAAGAGAAGCAAAATATGATGACCGCCTGTAAGGTTCTAGTCTGCGAATTGTAACAGTATGTCCTGTGACTAGCAGGCTATCTGTCTGGACCATTCTCTAAGGGATACGGCACTGGCAACTACTCATTCATGAGACTTTCGAAGTCAGAGGAGTTCAAACTGTCAACTGATTGGTCAAGATCAGAATCAGGTCCTTGCTCTATATGAAGGGAGTGACCCTTCACCATCACACCAAAATACAAAGAGAAGACACCAGCCCATAAACACTACTTTTTAACCCCTTACCAGAGGTTATGGAATCAGCAAATTTTTCAGGACTGGACTAATGAATAAGGATGCTCAGGAAGATCCTTATTCAGGAGAAAGATGTAACAGTGACCTCAGAATGATGACATCAGCACAGGAGACAGTCTTTCCTTGTAAGCCACCAGATCGGAGCACAAGAAGATTATACAGCATACAAGATGAGTAATAATGACCAACTGTGAGTCATTGTGACCACAGTATAAGTATCCTGAAGAATATAAAAGAAGGATCAAGGAACCGTAGTAGCAGTAACCAATAAGAACCACTAATCCCAAAATAGCTCAAAGACTTACTATAAATAAAATGCCTACTGCCTACCAAACCTCAAGGTCAAGGAACCACCAAGGCACCTCAGTTGAAGAAAGGATGTTCTAAAACATCAGAAGAGCTATGGGGACCCACTCAAGAAGGACTCCTAGTGTCTACCTGGGTACTGCAGACCCTTATCACTTCATTCTCTACCACCGTGAAATGGAAACAAGGATCACCATTGTTACTGAATGCCTCCAAATGTGGTAGGAGTACAAAATAGGAAACCTCCTCTGCCAGGAGTTCCCACAGGCCAGTACCCAAGAGCTACAAGATGTTACTCCCATAGATAGACGTGAAATAAGGATAGCTAAGAAGATCCATCAGATCTTCAGGCATGCACTATGGTTGATTCCCAACTTAGAGTATGTTAGAGTCTCAGATTTCAGAGACCTGTCATCCTGCTGTATCAATGCACTAGAAGTCAGGGTGGCTACAGAAGCCCAGTCCACTATCACTCTTAATAGCAAAGAAGTAGAAGACTTCTGGCACCCTATCCTCCAGGACAACCCAGATCAATTCCTACAAGGATTGATCTCAGTATTCCAAGGTCCAAGCATCCGGGTTAGATCTCCCCAAGACCCCACATTTGTTCCTTATTTTGTAGAAGAGAACCTCATAGACTAGAGAGCTCCAAATCTTGTTCCTGATTTCCCCGCCACAGCCGAACATGATGACATCATCGATGATGTCATCCCGCATGACATATCTAAAGTATGCAAAACGCATGATCTGCATGACAAATTTGCAGATCTCATCTCCTTCAGTGATGATGATGATGATGAAGCCCCCATGGTCCTGAACTTTCTGCTCTAAGTTCTTTGTTACACTGGATAATGCCAGTACCAGTATTCTCATGTAACACCAGATAATGCCAGCACTGGTATTCTGAGGTGATGCGAAATTGTTCCAGCACTGGCATTTTGATATGACACTGGATAATGCCAGCATCCTGAACCTGTACAACTATCAGTACCGACCCTGGAACTTAGTAGTTTTAGTTATTGGAGTTTATATTTAGCTTTATATCTTAGCAATCATTGAATTATATTTTATATAAATATCTCTCATATTTCCTCTGAAATAAAGTCAGTTCTGGTTTCACTTATACACACTTCCTTGCAAGCAATCTAAGAGATAACAAGACAGTTAAAGATAAGAAGTTTGAGGACTATAAGACCTTGGGAAGGCACTCCAATAAGAACTTACTTATAACAAACTTGAGTTAGTCTAAGAGATACACCTTGAAGAGAATCTGATGTATTTGAAGAACTCAGTGACAATAAATAAATCTCAAATTAAAATAGTTTGGTAAAAATAAAAATATTTTTAATAATAGCCTTTTAGACATACTTTTTATCTATTTTGATCTTACTTATAACTAACTCTGAGAGTTAAAAATAATTAAAATTAAATCTAACATACATTTTAAATTAGGTATTATAAAAAAATATAAATTATAGATTGTCTATTTATTAGTTCAGAGTAATAATAGTATTACGACAGCTGTTGGAACAACACAGACTTATACAAGTTTTTGCATTCTCTATCAGCACTCTCCTTGCTGGTGAAATAGTCTAGGAGTTACGCTTCCACTTGCTTATGCG
This sequence comes from Jimgerdemannia flammicorona, assembly GCA_003990745.1. NCBI lineage: Eukaryota > Fungi > Mucoromycota > Endogonomycetes > Endogonales > Endogonaceae > Jimgerdemannia > Jimgerdemannia flammicorona. The sequence goes on along the minus strand of RBNI01000006.1, from coordinate 23,672 downwards.
AGTGTTGAATGACAACTCGGGAGTTATCTCTCAATGAGCACGTCCCTAAATCTGTGCAGAAACTTCGTTTTGTTTGTGGTTCTTTGAACGAACGGCAAATCACGCTTAGGAGTTACGCTTCCACTTGCTTATGCAAGTGTTGAATGACAACTCGGGAGTTATCTCTCAATGAGTACGTCCCTAAATCGTGAAGAAGTTTCACATTGCCCCTTGTGACTAGTGGCATGCCTTTATATATTTTGGTCAACACACTCTAATTTGATTTCTATCATTACTGCTAATGGTATCCACACGAGCAACAAGATGACATCAAAGTAGGTGTTATTGTTTGAATTGATTTAGTAAAAGTGATCTGATTTAATTCGCATATGTTCTGAAGGTATGTACAAAAGCAGAGGAAAAAACAATGGCAATCATACATGCAGATATACAGAACACTCGAACCTTGGTCAGTTGAATAATTTTATGTTTTGAGATGGCATGCTAGCTAGATGTAACAGATCTGCTCCACCATTCTAATTGTTTTGTGTGATTGAATTGAAGCATCATATGCGTGATATCCTCGAAAGCGCGACCTCGGAAATGTCAGACTATCAAAAAAAAGTGACGAGGTTCATGAAGTCTAATCCATTACCGGGAATCCTGGTATTGAAATGCCATTGCCTTCATAACCAGAGTATTTCTTTGACATGGTGAAATTGCTGGTGATGCTGATGAAATGAGGCTTGGTTCATCTTTGGTCGACAATGAAAACGAAGAACCTAAATCTTTCAACGCCGAATACGTCCCAATGTAGGCCTTATTATATATCACTGAAAGGTTCATGTTTCAACGTTTCACAGATTAATTTTTTTTTTTTTTTTTTTTTTTTTTTTTTTGCGAACAATGTCAGTAGTGAGTGTGAGGATGACGAAGATGACGGCGTTGATGGCAACAGCTACAAAATCGAAGCCGTCGGCGAATGAGCAACTTAGGTGAATTGTTTGCAATGTGCAAAGCGACTGGAGTGTTCGAGAGGATTGTGCGTGGTGCGATGTTATTCTTTATGTTAATTCACTCACGTTCATGAACGCGATTTTGCATTTTAGAGAGCCGAGAGGAAACGCAACGCTATCTGGCAAAATCAATCTGAGAAGAAGGTTGGAATAAAACTCACCTCACTGCTAGCAACTCGTATTTTATATCTTCCAATCGTTTAATGTGTGTGTACAGACAGAGACCCTCTCTGTTCTTATGATAAGATACATTGTTTACATATATTACTGCCAATGCCGAACCAACGGGACTTTCTAGTAAAGGCAAGGTTTCTTTCTTTGCAGAAGTATCGAAACTGTTAGCTTTATCTCATGATACCTGTATTGGAACCTAAATAGACACAAATCCTCAGAAGCATATGCGAGATGAACAGAATTCATTGACATCTACGGAATACGAAAACTCCGTAATTTGTATAAGCGACAGTGACGAAGAAGATGCTTTGATAGAGCTTTGTCTCCCCGAGGAAGAGCGCACGGAGATGACCAAGAGAGATGAGATTGATAACGGCCTTGTGGACGGGATTGGAAAAAGTGGGCCGCGCTCCCTCAGGAGGCCAAAAAAAGGGGATCCCCTGGTATGTCACTTGTAACTTTTATTTTATTGCACGTGCATGATCCACCTAAAGCAGGTCCCAGAGAACTATGACATCATACGTTGTGGAGCCAGTAAACTGCTCTCGGACTGGACGAAAAAAAACATCTATCAATCTCTACAAGCCGGCTTATTAAAAGCAGATCGCACATCTTTCGTTGATTTCAAGTCTTACATGTTTAGTTATTTTCTGAGAGGTAGGTTTTATTTATTTTTTTCATATGGATCATACTTTTGTTCCTTTGATTAACCTTTGGGTCCACAGAAATCTCTTAAAAGCATACAACAAGCGATCCGTTCGAGAGCACCACCTATCAATGAGCCTCGAGGGAGTAAACACTACATCATTGACCGAGTATTCAACCAGTTGTAAGTCGTGATCTTTTTTTCAGATTTCCGAATGCTGCTCGCTTCTCTAAGGTGCTTACATTTCTTTTTTGTATTTCAACAGTGCTCAAGAGGTGTTCATGTTAGACAATGAGGACTCCGATATCAAGCTATCCGAGATATGCTACAATCACCTGGCACTCTGGCTATGCATGATGCAGCTAACAGCGGATTGACATCCAACTTGGGGAATCTGAAATTCCTGCCGTACGTATACCAAATACTTGTTTGTGAAGTATTCCGTTAGCCCTGCTCTCACATATTACACCATTTTGGCTACAATTTGGTAAGGGTGAAAAATACCTTGAGGCTATCGACCATGCGGAGGTTCCGTCATCAGGGAATCGCATATGAAAGTGGATGGAGTAGTGTGTACCGAGTTTTCTCATACCGAGTTGTTGTCTATGGAGGTGATCGGACATGACTGGCTCCAGGACGAGTCTGGGACCATATTAAGGGGTCATGCGCCCTGCTGGCTATGCTGTCGCGTATTGCGTATGTTTTCCCGCATGGATCTTATTGAACTCCTTCAAGTGGTCAGGGTGGCTTTCGTTCACGCACACGGTTAGTAGTGAAGAATTAATTCTGGCTTATAATTTCCATTGCTTCTGTGGCTAACCAGTATACGCATGGTTGTAGAGAAAACTCTGCACTTGTGGCTCTTTGGCATGCTTTCACCCGGCATCTTTTTGATGCAACAAATCTCGAAGGCAATGGTCCCTCTAAATTTGATGAAGCCTGGCTCCTCTGCGAGCTGATCAATTTCCTGTGGACACTGAGGGTAACTACAGGACTTTATTTATGCTTAATTCGGTTTATTTTCGCAATTGCTATCACTTACCTCCGAACGTATATCTTTACAGATTGAGGTCTTGAACACCACAAAGATACTGGAGAAGCACATGGAAAAGGCGCTGGAGATAGAACTTGGTGGAAGGTGTGGACAGTATCTCTATGACGTTTTAAGGCCTGTGACGTCTCCGCCCGAGAGTAAGATCGCAACCACGACACTCGACAAAAAGACCGAGTACGCTAGGGTAGGAGAGCATGTACTCCCAGGAAGCTCGCCAGTTAGAGAGGAAGATTGATGATGCGATTGTATTTTGACAAGTATCGTGAACAGTCCAATAAAAAAAAGTATGTCGGTTTTTTGCACACCCCCTATTGTAGATGACCCACAATTTTTTGAATGATTATTATCGGACTATCTTTATAAAAAGTCGTTGATGTTAATAGGGATCCATGTTAATGTATTGATCCGTGCCTCCAGCAGTCGGTTGGAGGCTCTAGATCAACGGTTGGGCTCTTGGAGGCTCGGTTGCGAGTCGGTTTGCTCGAGGCTCCAAATAACCGAGCGTGTAACTATTGTCCCCAAACCGAGCCTCCACATTGTCGAGGGAAACCCCAGTTGAGAAATTCCTAATTTAGGAATCGCAATCAGAGGCGCAGTCAGATAATTAGGTGAAATCGAATTCCGTTTTAACCAATATTATCTATAACTATTGTGACAAGCCAGCAGAGAAACATACCAAGCCGACGCCTCTTTTGCTCAAACCACTCAGAGCGAGCTAAGCCACACAGACAGGGGCAACACAGCAACACGGGCAACACAGGCGGGCAAGATGGGCAAGATGGCAAGATGGTAAGACGGGCGACATGGGCAAGATGGGCAGATGGCAAGACAGGTGACATGGGCAAAATGGGCAAAATGGGCAACACGGGCAACACGGGCAACACGGGTGGGCAACACGGGCAACACAGCAACATGGGGGGCAACACAGGCAACATGGGCAACATAGGCAACATGGACAGGCAAGACAGGCAAGATGGGCAAGACAGGCAAGATGGGCAAGACGGGCAAGACAGGCAAGATGGCAAGACGACAAGATGGGCAACATGGGCAAGATGGACAAGACAGGCAAGATGGGCAAGACAGGCAAGACAGGCAAGACAGGCAAGACAGGCAAGATGGGCAAGATGGGCAAGACAGAAGACAGCAAGACAGCAAGACAGCAAGATGGGCGACATGGGCAAGATGGGCAGATGGCAAGATAGGTGACATGGGCAAGATGGGCAAAACGGGCAACACAGGCAACATGGGCAACACGGGCAACATGGGCGGGCAACACAGGTAACACAGGTAATACAGGTGGGCAATACAGGCAACACAGGTAACACGGGTGGGCAAGACAGGCAAGACAGGCAAGATGGGCAAGACGGCAAGATGGGTGACATGGGCAAGATGGGCAGATTGCAAGACAGGTGACATAGGCATAATGGGCAAAATGGGCAAAATGGGCAATACAGGCAACATGGGCAACACAGGCAATACAGGCAATATAGGCAACACAGGCGGGTAAGACAGGCAAGACAGGCAAGATGGGCAAGATGGGCAAGATGGACAAGACGGGCAAGACAGCAAGATGGCAATATGGGTAATATAGGCAACATAGGCGGGCAAGACAGGCAAGACAGGCGACATGGGCAAGATGGGCAAAACGGGCAAAACGGGTAATATGGGCAATACAGGCAATACAGGCAACATGGGATATGGGCAATACGAGCGGGCAAGATGGGCAAGACAGGCAAGATGGGCAAAATGGGCAAGACGGGCAACACAGACAACATGGGCAACACGGGCAGGCAAGACAGGCAAGACAGGTTAGATGGGCAAGACAGGAGGTACTAATAGGGGTAGGTCAGGTGCACTAGATGCCAAGTACTTGAGGTGGTTGGGGCTTACAACCCATACCCATTGAGTGGGACAGGCCAGGTAGGAGGATCTAGTTACTCAGGCAGTAAGGTCACAACTCACACCCTAAAGGTGCAAGGCTGGGTGAGGGTGAAGGTGGGTTAATATTGTGAAATGGGGCTACTGATGTTGTATGAGGATATGTAGCATGTTATAGATAGTTAATAAATGAGGCTACAGCCTATAGAAAAAGAAAAAAAGAGAAACAAACCAAGTTATCATTCAAATTAATCACTATGATTTAGTTATATACTATATCAGGTACACTAGGCAACTAGGACTGCTCTATTGTGCCAACTTGTATAAATAATCCAGATAGCCAAATAAGGGCACAAAGTATTCCTAGCTAGTATACTGTACTAGAATTTGAGATTAGTATTCCTAGCTAGTATACTGTACCAGAATTTGAGATTTATGTTCTCAATAAGAATAGCTAAATATTATCAGAAATAGCGATCTATAATTAGCATATAGTAATCAGATAGCAATTACAACTATATAAAAATATCCCAGAGATTCAAGTGAATAAACTTCAGTTTAAAAATTAAAGTAAAAGTCAATTAGCTGATATACTTAGGAGGAAAAATCTGCTAATAAGCTACTATTAAGAAGTTTTAAGCTATTTTTCACTCTAGTTTACTTTCTGATATGTATAAAGAAGAAGTCTGCCTACACAAAGCCAGTCTAGTATAAGATACATATATCTTTATAGTAAAAAATCTAATTTATACAAACAAAGCAATCTTTGATATAACTTTGCTTATTACTATATTTTTGATCTACTTATCAGATTAAGCCTGAAGAAGATGACTATTATATTTTAGTATACTTACTAGATAAAGCCAGAAGCCTACTAATTTAAAAAGAATCTGTATTATCTAAGTTATTTTTAAGAGAAGTCTATTGATTCAGGAAGAATCTGCATTACTGAAGTTATTCACCAACTTGAGGAAATCTGTTTTACTCAAAAAAAATCTACCAAGATCATCTATATTATATTAGATTACTATTAAATTAGAAATTACTAAAATTATTCATTATATGAATAAAAGAACTCACTCAAGAATCTAGTATTATATTTATATCACTAAATATATAAGAGAGTACTTTATTAAAGTACTATTACATAGTTTTGGAAGGATTTTTCTAGAAGTTCTGAATATTCTAGAAGACTATTTTTTTTAAAATCAAGATTAATTTTATATAGAGTATATTCTCTATATTTATTGATTTTAAAATTAGGTTGATATCTCGACTAAAGTCTTTTCTCAGTCTTATTCTGGATGTTTAGGATTTTTCTTATTTTAAAAAGTTTAAGAAACTAAGACTAGCTTAGTTGAATCAGCATATTGCTACAGATAATACTTAATTAGGAAATTTCAGGATCTGGTTAGAAGTTAGATCTAATATAGTATAAGTTTACTTAAGAGTAGTTTGTAAGTTATTAAATAGATTTATTTACTATTCATAATATTGCTATTAGCTAGTACTAGAAGTAGTATGTGAAGAAATATTTGTATGGAGAAGTATTCTTGGCTTAATGATATCTGAGTTTCTGATATCTGAGAGAGGAGATATTTATACTAATGAGAGATTATCTAGACTATACTAAATATGAATATAATACTTTAGTACTTTGATGAGTCAGAATACAGTTATATAGAAGTGTGAACTGATATATCAAGAGATCAACTGACTACTGAGTCAGTATATAATTATATAATATAAGGCTAATCTAACTATACTAATGACTTACTAAGCTATTTATAGATTTAGATACTATTCAGATATTCTTTGATGAGATCACTATTAATGATATTATCTCTAATGAAGTAGTTATCTAGGAAGAGTAGTTCTTAGATTATGTCTTCTTATTCATTTATATAGTAATATATTAAAACTATATCACTGTCCCACAGGATGATATCATCTATCTCATATACTGGATATAGTATTGATGGGTGAGGTAGAAGTATATCATCTTCACTTTTATCAAATTTACTATCAGTATATCTTTAATAAATTATAGTACTATATATCGCAGAGTTGTAGTAAGCTGGTAACTGTTTTTTATTTTGCTTATATATAGAAAGTAGAATTGATGGCTCTATCTTGAGAGTTGTCTGAAGGTATAGATTATATTCTCTGGTCTCTTCATTATAGTTGAAGTAGTTAGGTATAAATATAGATTAATACTTATATTAGTAGTCATTTTCAATAGGTCTCATAAATAGTTATAAACTGTTATAAGTTTATCAACAAGATTGGCAGAGTAATTAGAGTTAGTAGAGATCTTTGGCTGGAGGTCATATTATTATCAGAGAGATTATTATCTTCAGCTTCATTATTATTAAATTGGATTATATTATAGATATTCTTTATAGTATATCTAACTTGAGGTATTTATAAGATATGATCATCTGGGTGTAAAAAGGATCTATCTTTTGGATATACTTGATATATTTATGATTGAGTTCTTACACCATATTGTTGATTTGGCCATAGGTTAGGATGGCAATCATTTTAGTAGTAATGACACAGAGATAGAGAATAAAGTACTATACTTATAAAAGAGTTCTTGGTATTTGCAGATAATGAGTTTCTAGTATTGAGATATTTCAATAATATCTATATCATAGTGATAGTTAACCATATCTTTCAGAAAGTAGCCAATCTGATAGTAGCTTGAGATTTGTCTGATTCAGTGGATCTTACTAAGTATGTTCAGGGCATTCTAATGAACTTCTACAAAATAGAGGAGTGCTAAACTGTAGATATTTATAAGAAGCAGGAGTGCTGTGGCCTAGTTGGCAATGGTATTTCAAATGTCAGTACAGATACAGTTATAGACTTCAGTAGTCATAGCTAAGTATATGTTTGAGAGTTGTAGTTGTTGTTTTGGTTTATTGTAGTTCTCTATTTTGATGTACTATATATTTAGTATATATATACTTTTGGTCCTGATTGGTAAGATTCCATTTTTGTATATCTTATATTCTATAACTTCAAGTTTATTTAACTTTGTGATCTGTGACTTCAGTTTAACTCAGCTTTATAATCTTATATGTAATTTTCAAATTTATTCTAAGAGTGATATGCAATTTTGATAGCTTAGAGATTATATACTTATAACTCTCCCCTTCTTAGTTTTTGATGACCTTGTCAAGGTCTTCTAATTTGGTCTAGTGTTGTTATACTATTTGGATGATCAAAAGCTCAGTAATATTCTTTTTTTTCAGAAAGTAATATGCTTATAGTATAGTTGCCTAATGTATTAGATTTATATATTAAAGAGTTATATGTTTGATGCTATATACCAGAAGTGATTCTGATGTTATTTACTACTGAAGAATTTTCTCTAAGAAATCTTCTTAAATATCTATATCTCATTTTCCATCAGTAATATAGAGATAATAGGCTGGCTTTCAGTTTTGCTATTTTTTCTAGAGGGTCAGTATTTCTTTCATCTTGATTACTGAGAGTATAGCAAAGTGTTTGATTTTATTTATAATAATTATAAGTGTACTTTAACAGTATTTGAGAGGGGTAATACATATATAGTATGGGAATAATAGATATTGGAGTATTCAAACTAGTTGTTCAAAGAGTCATATTCTTAAACTAAGTCAGTAGTATTCTGGAGGTTTGTTTTGGGTTTCTATATAGCATTATAGATTGAGTAATCTTTCTATTTGATAAGATATTCTGGGTGGTTCTTGTGACTACATTTGTCAAGAATTTGTTCAACTTTATATTCTTTCTAGTTATTAATAATAATAGATAGTAGTAGTTTTGTAGTTCAATTTGGGAATAGTTCAATATCATTTTCATTTTATTACTTAAGATGTTGAATATTGAAGACTGGGTAAATCTTGATAATATCTGATAGTACTAATTTGTAGAATATTAGAGAGACTTGTGCAATAACTTTAAATAGTCTAATGAACTTACTGTTCAGCTTTGTAGAGGGTCTGTGTTTGAGGTTATCAATATAGTATCCTCAGATATCTAGTAAAACTTTTTCTCTGATATTAAAAGTTTCTTCTTAGTAGTATTGGTTAATATACTATAATTATTGCTCTTGAGCTTAAGGTAAATTCTCAATTGCAATCTGGCTTAAGTTGTATATTCAGAGTAAGAATTCTTCAATAGCTTTGATAGTAGAGAGTTTATCAGCAGTTTTGATAAGTATCAGAAGTGTGTGTGGATTTTATCCTATATTGGTAAAGAATGGGTCATTCTAAGAGAAGCTTGTTTGTTGTTATTATAGACAAACTTGACTATAGTAAGATATTCATGCCAATTATCTTATCTATAAGAAATATAGTTCCTTAGCATTTGTTCTAGAGTTTAGTTCATTCTTTCAATTTATCCATTAGTTTCAGGATAAAAGACTATTTAGATAGTGCTAGTTTTGTTCTAGAGTATATATATAGAGCTTTCTAAAAATAACTGATGAACTTTGGGTCACAGTTACTAATAATGATCTTTGAAAGACCATGATAGTAAAAGATATTATTAAATAAGAGTATAGTAATTTTTGATATATTACAATAGTAGCAGTAGATATAAAGTGAGCTTGTTTGCTAAGATAGTCTATAAAGATAATAATTATATCTTTCCTATTCTTAGTTCAGAGAAGTTGTATAATAAAGTCTAAAGATATTTTTTTTCAATTAGCAGAAGATACTGGAATAGAGTAGAGTAGTTCTGGTTTTGCTAGAGTTGAGAACTTATTGCATTGGCAGGTATTATAGAAAGTAATATAAGTCTTTAACTGGTCTGCTATATAGGGCTAATAGAAGTTTTGAAAAATAACTTCATAGTATTTATCAAATTCTAAATATCTAGTTATAAGAGTATCATAATATTCAAACAGAATAGTCCTTCAGAGGTCTCAATTGTTGGGAATATATAGTCTATTTTTGTAATAGATAGTATTGTTCTTTAATTGATATTAATTATACTGAGAGTACTTGTCAATATCATTACTGTTCAGAATTTCTTAGAGTACTTAAGCTTTCTTATCATCAGTGTATACTATAATAATTTGTTATATGATAGAGTTGATAACCAAGGTGAGAGTTTATATGACTTCTTCAATTAGTAGTCTAGAGATTATATTAGTGATAATATTTTCTTTATCAGGACAGTATTGGATTTTATAATCAAAATTGATAAGGACTTTCATCTATCTAGCTTACTTTTGAGAAAGAGTGGTCTGGGTCTTTATATTGATTAATAATTTATAGTCTATTAATATGATAAAGTGTACTTCTTCAAGGTATGAGTGCTATTTGATCAGAGTGTCTATTATGGTTAATATTTCCTTCTCATGAATAGTATAGTTATTTTTGGTATCATTGAACTTATGAGAATAATAGGTCATAGGGTGTCCTTCTTGTATAAGTACTATTTCAAGAGTTAGATCAGAGATATCAGTAGTGAGATGAGTAATATAACCATATTATCAAAATTATAAATTAGCTATATACTATATCTAGTATACTAGGTAAGTAAGACTGCTTTACTATACCAATCTGTATAATTAGCCAGAGATACCAGAAACAGTATATTTACCTATTATAACAGACCAAAATGTACCACTCAAATTATAACTTAGCCAGCTGATATAAATACATAGCATAGTAACTAAACACAGCAACTATTGCTACTGAAAACTGTATAAATAGCCAGACTACTAGATAAGATATATTCATACAAGACCTGCACATCTGTGTAAGACCTACACACCTGTGCAAGACCTGTACATCTATATAAGATCTGCATACCTGTATAAGACCTGCACACCTGTGCAAGATTTACACACTTGCCATAGATAGTAATTTATAGTTAGCAACATAGTAACTAGTGGTAACCATAACTGTATAAAATACCCTAGAGATAAGAGTGAATAAACCTCAGTCTGAAATATAAACACCAAAGAAGCCTCTAAAGATTGAGCATTGATTCTCTTTCCACTCTAGTCCACTTTCTGATACAAAGCTGAAGATTTGCCATCAAGTTTGAGGAAGAACTTTACTGCCTTTTGAAGAGAAACCTGTCACTTAAGGAATAAGCTATGCTATTGGTTCACTTACCAGATAAGCCTGAAGAATCTGAAGTTTGCTGCCAAGTTCAAGTGAAGGACTTTGCTGCTGTTTCTAAGTTATCTATATTCTCAGAAAGCCTAAGAGAAAGCTGCCTTGCTCAAGCCAGTTTCTGATATAACTTCACAGTAATCTATCATGCAAACAAAGCCAGTCTTTAATATAACTTGCCAAGACACCCTTTCTCAATTGAAACTACTATTTCCAAGTAATATTCCTAGAAGCCTACTAATTCGGGATTTGTTCTTAGGGAATCCACAGTTGGTTCTGAGGTTACTTCTGTCCAAGGTTAGTCTTATTCCAACTTCTCAAGAGTGTGTTCTTAATATCTTCTTGGCTCAGAAATTCTGCTGCTACTAAGTTGTAATAACTCTTAATTCTACCCCACTCTTATTCTTTGGATAATTAGAAAAACAAGATATTACTTAGAGACTTAGTACACAAGTATACCAGGAAGCCTTTAGTATAAAGAAGTACTCACTTAAAAGTAATTATAGTAGTAGTACTCTTCTTATTAACTATAGTTATAAGAGACTTGTTCTTTACTGTACACAGACTAAATTTGCTTTAGAATTCAGATTCAATAAGGGGGTTTACTTAAGTCTTTGGGATTTATATACTAGTCTCAGTTCTGACAGAAGTTAACTAGGCTTCTGGAGTTTAGTCAGAAATACTAAAGTCACTTAGGTGTTATTACTAAGACTCAGAAGAATATGTGTATTGAGGGGGGACTTGATTTTTATATCAAGGATTGAACTAAAACTGTCTTTATTTTGGATGGAAACTTGGGAGTATTTATATAAGTTGGTTTATGATTTCTGACTAAGTAAGAGTGACTAATTTGGTAACTATAGATGAGGTTTGTAATTATGATCTTTATGATTAGGTGTTTTGTAATCAGGAATATCTTTGTGATCAGAACCTTTATTGTTAGGCAATGATCAGTTGCTACAGTATTTGCTATACTGGAGATAAGTGGATATGGTTTATTTGCATTATTTGTATCATTTGCATCTCTTTTTTTTTTTTTTTTTTTTTTTTTTTTTTTTTTTATAGTCACTTGGACTTCTTCCTTTATTAATACACCTGTCTATCTTCTAAATAATACATAGTGCCTAATCCTATCCAATCTCCCTAAGGGGGCCCCCTCTCTCTCCTACCCCCACTTGATGAAAGACTACTTTGTCTAACACCATCTCCATCACCCACCACTCTGTTTACAGATCCCTTCTACCAGATGGTAACATTGCTCACCCTGGGAACTCCAACCCACTCACCACCCAGTCAGCAGATCTCCCATCAACCCCTCTCATCTTAATAACTTCTCCTATCAACCCATCTGTCACCCCTCCTTGAAAACAAAGAGCTAATGTCTAGTCAGTCCTACCCATACTACTAAAACCCACCCTATAGTGAGCCAAGATAATGAGATCATTAATAACCACCTAATCAGAATAGTTATTGAATAGGCTGTGAATGATACTAAGAGAGCTACTGTAAGAGGGTTGCTTTTTAGGGTAACCGTTACATAGTTCTGAAAGAGTTTTCTGGAAGTTCTGGATATTCCGGAAGACCGTTTTCTTATAGTCAAGATCAATTTCATATGTAGTACGTCCTCTACGCTTATTGATTTCAAGATCAGGTTGACATCTCAACCAAAGTCCTTTTTCGGACTAGTTCTGGATGTTCAGGATTTTCCATATTTCAGGAAGTTCAAGAAACTAAGACCAGCTTAGTTGAATTGGCGTATCACTGCAGACAATACCCAATTAGGAAATTTCGTGATGGGGTTAGGAGTAGGACCTAACGGGGAGCAGATTTACTTAAGAGTGGTTTGTGTGAAGGGTATTGTGGGGAAGTGCTCAGGAGTTGTGTTCAGATTGTTCAGATCTGAGATTCTGAGGTCTGGGGGAGGGGGTATTTATACTGGTGAGGGGCTATCTGGACTATGCTAAATATAGGTGTAGCACTAAGTGCTTTGCTGAGTCGGAATGCAGTCATGTAGTACAAGTGTGATCTGACATGTCAAGAGATCGTCTGACTGCTGAGTCAGTTCACAGTCACATCGTACAAGGCTAATCTAACTATACTATGACTGCTAATCTATTTATAGGTTTAGGCGCTGTCTGGGTAGTCTTCGATGACATCACCATTGATGACATCATCTCTGATGAAGTAGTCGTCTAGGAAGAGTGGTTTGCGGATTACTTCTCCTTGTTCACTGAGGTAGTAATACATTGGAACTTCATCTCTGTTGCACAGGATAGCATCATCTGTCTCATATGCTGGATAAGGTGTTGGGGGGCGAAGAAGTGGTGTATCATCTTCATTTTCATCGGATTCGCTGTCTGCGTACCTTCTGTAGGTTACAGCGCTATGAGTCGCGGGGTTGTAGTATGCTGGCGGCTGTAGTTCATGTCACTCGTACTCAGGTGGTGGAGTGGTTGGTTCGATCTCGAGGGTTGTCTGAAGGTACAGGTTGTATTCTCCAGTCTCTTCATTGTAGTTGAAGTAATCGGGGGTGAATGCAGGTTGGTATTCGTGCCAGTGGTCATTGTCCCAATAAGTCTCGTATGTGGTTATGAACTGTTCTAAGTTCATTGGCAGAGTTGGCGGTGTGATCAGAGTTGGAAGAGATCCTTGGCTTGAGGTCATGTCGGCATTGGAAGGATCATTGTCTTCTGCTTCATCTTTGTCGAAGTTGATTATATCGTAGACGTCCTTCATGGCATATCCAACTTGGGGCATTTGCAGGATGTGATTGTTGGGGTGTGGGAAGGTTCTGTCTGTGGTTTCTATGTACTCAAGATACTTATGGTTGAGTTCTTGTATCATGTCATCGATTTGGCCATAGAACAGGGTAGCAACCATTTCACTGGTAGTGGCTCGGAGGCGGGGAATAAAGGTGCTGTACTCATAAAAGAGTTCTCGGTGTTTGTGGGCAATGAGCTTCTGGTGTTGAGACATCTGGGTAATGTCTGTATCATGGTGGTGTTCAACCATGTCTTCCAGAAGGCAGCCGATCTGGTAGTAGCTTGAGATTTGTCCAATCTGGTGGGCCTTGTTAAGCATGTTCAGGGCATTCCATCGGGCTTCTATGAAGTAGAGAGGTGCTTGACTGTAGATATTCATGAGGGGCAGAGGGGGTGTGGCTCGGTTGACAATGGCATTCCAAATGTCAGCGCAGATTCAGTTGTAGATCTCGGTGGTCATGTTTGTGTGTTTGGAAGTTGTGGTTGTTATTTGTTTTGGTTCTCTGTTTCGACACGTCTCGTGGCTGGGTATATATGCATTTGTTCTCGTTTGTGTGAATCTTGTGTTCCGTGACTTGGTATTGACTCAGCCTTGTGTACTGTGACTTCTGTTTGACTCAGCTTCGTGATCTTGCAGGTGATTTCCGGATTTGTTCATAGATCGCGTGTGATTTCCGTGGCTTGGAGGTTGTGCGCTTACAGCTACATCAGCTTCTCATGCCTCAAGACAGAAAAGAATAAGCTTAAGAGAAACTAATTATATATCTGCTTATGATCTAGAAATATATGGTAGTCCTATCTCTTAATCCTCATCTTATGTAAAAGTAAGATACATATAAAAAAAGAATAAGAAGCAGGTTCAAAAGCCATCTTGGTAGTATAATATTTCTATCAGATCATTATAGCTCTTAATATAGCCTTCCAAATACTACTTAAAGAGTCAGTAGAATATCTTAGTAAGAGTAATAGGGTGAAAACTATTCATAGTTTAGAATTTCTCTTTTTTAGAGACTGAAGTAATGATGATAGTATTCTTGTAATATAGAGTGAGCCCTGTACTATATATAGCTGGAAGAAGAATAATATAACTATCAATAGGCTATAAGAAGTATTCTTCTTCTCAACTATTATATGAAGAATCCAGATAAGCAAGGAGTCAGTTCTATAGATTTTTATAAGAGAGTAGCTACAGATCTGCAGTTTGGTCAAATTAAAACTGCAGACAAGAATTCCCACACTAAGGGGAAAAATATGCTCAGAGTCATTGAGATAGAGTAAAGCTTTGAGTTGTTTAAAGAACATTGTAAAGTAAGAAACCACATTCTTAAGTACTGAGATAGTAGAAGAGAGAGACTAGAAGAGAGTATGGAAAATAGAGTAGTATGTTACATATAGCATTAAAGATCAAAGATATACTACAAAAGAGATCCCACTATAGGAGTAGTACTACTTGAATTTCCCTAGCATTATATAAGCTTAGAATGTTCTCACAGATAGACCATAGACCTCTTCTTGCATCAGTAACATTCAGGTGGTACAAGACTCAGATAATACTTTTCACAATGTTTTTGGTAAAAAGAGCCTATCAATATAGACAGCAATGAATGTACTGGTGAGCATATTAACAAGGGGGGCATTAGTGCCTTTGACTGGCAGCATGTTGGGAGGAGGCAGGGAGATGGTCTGGAGATGCCAGAGCCTTCTATGGTTGGCCATGGTGTTGGCAGTGGAGGGAGAAGTAAATTGAGGCAATAAGGAGGGAGGTGGATGACCTTTGCTGACAAGGTCAAGATGAAGAGAATGGCATTTGGTCTGGATAGTTGGTTGGGACTAGGGAAGGCATCAATAGCTTCAGTTATGGGACAGGGAGGGGCCCCCCTGGGAGGGTTGGACAGTAGAGAGAGGGGGGGAGTAGAGGCTGGAGATGTGATTACTGATGGAGCTGTGACTAGAGATCTGGAAAAAAATCCAGATATGACAGTTGCTGGTGGATCAGGACAGGGGAAGAGTATGAGGCCTGGGGATCTGACAGATGGTGTGACAGGCATGGTGTCAGCACTGTTACTCAAAATGTTGAGATCAGAATTCACCATCACATTGTGCTTCTAAGGCTTGGTGGTAACTACAAGGATGATTTTGGGGCTGGTGGTACAGGTGGTGAAGGGGGCAGCTTCAGTGAAGTTCTTGAAGGAGAAAGGAGGGATCAAGATTGGATTTGAAAAAGTGACAACAATTTTGGAGGCTGTAGAGAAGAGAGTAGTAGTGGGTGGAGTGGTGGTTCCTATGGCCAGGTGTATGTGTTGGGACCCACATATGGTATAGTTTATAGTGTTAGATCTTCCAATGGTGTCAAGGGAGAGTGCTAGGGAGCTGATTGTGGGGGTGGTCAAGGAGTATAGGGAGATTGTGGACATTGGGTTCAGAGTCTGGAAGGTACTGAACTTTGGATAGGAGACACCAATATCAGGGTGAGGTGGCTGAGAGAGAGAATATGGGGAAGTTGAGGGATTGGCCAGCAATCCTTAAGTGGGGACTGATTGAGTGCAAGGTTTCACAGATGAAGAGGATGCCTAAGAAAGAAGAGGACTTGCTAGAGGCTCTGGAGGATCTGGCAGGAGCAGTGAAGAGGAGGAGATTAGCTTGGAAGGAGTATGAAGCCAAGATGGTGGTGGAGATTGTAGATAGAAAGAGAATCCAGATGGATCAGGTGGTCTGAGAGAAGATGCAGGAGAGGTGAATCCAGAAAGAGCTGTTAGAGAGATTAGGAGGGGGTGTGGTAGACAGCAGTGCAAGGAGGAGAGAGTACTGGACTGAGGGAGAGTGCTTGGGCAGGAGAGTACAGGGTGACCCAGGATGTGACCTAGGATGGCTTGAGTGGGGAGGGATAGGGTGGTATGGTAGAA
This sequence comes from Jimgerdemannia flammicorona, assembly GCA_003990745.1. NCBI lineage: Eukaryota > Fungi > Mucoromycota > Endogonomycetes > Endogonales > Endogonaceae > Jimgerdemannia > Jimgerdemannia flammicorona. The sequence continues at coordinate 7,138 of RBNI01000006.1, read as the reverse complement.
AATACTGAAATGGATGAAGAAGTCCATCATCAGTATAGTATCCCAAGTGGGGCTAGTGGTGAGGAGGAACTACTGGACATACCAGAGAAGGAGTGGGATGAGTCTGGGAGGAGGAGGGCTTGCGTGGACCCTGTGGTGGAGATTGAAGGAGTTGCCCAGAGTATTGCTGAGGCAATGGATGAAGAGAAGTGGCTGTGGAAGTCTCTGGAGGGGGTGGCAGCTAAGGAGCTGGGGGAAGAGGACTTCCAGATCCTAAGTGATAGGCATTGGAAGGAAATTCTCTATAGGGAGGAGGTGCTGAGAATGATTAGAAATGAGATCCTGGCAGTGCTCTTGGAGTTGGAGGAATATCAAGTTGATAATCAGAGAGAGAAGGCCTTTTGAGGAATTATGAATGACTGGGCAGCATACTAGTAGAATTTGAGGAAGGGGTTGAAGAAGTAGAGAGTGGTATGAACAGATTATTGAGTAGAAATAGAGGTTGTAGACAAGGTGGAGTGTTAGGAAATCTTGGAAGCACTGGATGCTCAGGTTGTAGCAGAGGATTAGTTGGAGGCAGAGTGGCACTTAAATCTTACTAAAGATGAGATAAGTATAGAATACTAGACTGGGCTCTCAAAATCAAACATTATTCAATATGAACAGTACAACTAGAATCTTTTCTTTGAATATAAATGGGTTGAGGGGTGAGGTATGGTGAAGGAATATCTTTGGATGGTTGAAAAGGCTGGATGTGGATCTCTTCTTATTATAGAATATATAGTATGAGGTAGATAAGGACTTATAGGACTGGACTAGAGAATGGGGTGGGGCAGCTGTGTGGACCAGGTAGATGGGCATTCTGGTTTGAAAGGAGATGGAAGATATTGGAGATATTGGACATTGGGGGAGCAGATTGGTGTGAAGAGTATGGAAGAGGCCTGGATAGAACCTCTTGACTGTTGGAATGTATTATTGTCTGGCTGAGAGGGGGGAATGCATAAATTGGATCAGAGTCTTGAGAGAGGCTGGGATTATAAGTGAGCCTGGGATTGATTGCCTGGGGGGTGATTTTAACATGGTATGTGATAATAGAGTAGACAGAACTGATGGTGGAAGAGGAGTGAGAAGCAGAAGTGGTAGGTTAGATGATTGGATGGAGGTTAAGAGGATGAGCTCCTTGGTTGACTCAGGGTGACAGCTTTGGAAGGATCATTAAATTTATTCTCACTGGGTGGCAGAGCTGGGCTCCAGGATCAACTGGGTATTGATGGCAGGGTGCTGGAGAGTGAATGTTTGGGACATACTGGAGGTGGCTTGGTGCCTATAGTCAGATCACTGGGGTCTGATAGGAAGTGGGAGATTTGGGAGAAGTGAAGATGGGCCTGGATATTGGTGAATGAAATCTTCTTTGTTAGAGAATGGTACCTTTTTTTTTATATATATTTTAAGAATAACATATATGTCATCTTTTTTTTTTTTTGGTTTGTTTGTTTTGGTACCTTGGTATCTGATTCAACTCAGTAAAAACCTGCACAAACAAAAAGGTGCTGGATTTCTTGGAACATAATTACAATTAAATATAGTCTTATTCTTTCATTTCGATACTCTATACATTCTGCTCCATTTGTTCCAGTTTCTGCCTAGCCACCTTATGATCTACCTTGTAAGTTTTGGACCCTCTGAGTCTCCCTATTATATCTTCAAGATATGTGTCACATTCATACACTTCCATCCTGAATACTGCTATTAGAAATTGTTTAGTAGGCCCAAACAGGATCTGCTGCAGGTCATTCACTATTAGGTCACCAATTGCCCCATCTCATCCCATTGGTTTACATAATATATCATGCTGGATGACGTTGAATCCAGCATTTTCTTCCAATTCCATGAGCCTAATGCCTGGGTGTATGTCATTCCCACTAGTAGATAGGAGCATTTCAATCCTCTTGCTGAACTTCTGGACTACTAGATCCATTGACATCAAAATGGATCCTATTTCTGTAAGCTGAGTGAATCCCCCTAGTTTCATTACATGGAAAATCTCATCAAGTACCTTTGGCCATTCTTCTTTTTGATAAGCTAGATTTATCTGCTTTATGTATACTAAATCAAATATATTATCTTTGAAGGAAAGCCCAGAAAGGATATTTGCTAATATGAAAGTTGCACTTGGTGGTTATATTGTCTTGGGAAATACAGGATTGATGTCTAATCCTATAAATTCTATTTCTGGGTATTCAGTAGCAATATCCAAAACCCATGTGACTGGTCCACAACTGATGTCCAGAATTAGCACTCCCTCCTGTAGGCAATGCTTAGTGCTTGACAATATATTTCCTTGAAAGACCTCTTTCATTACAAAGTTCAATTGATGCAGTCTATCTACCTCTCTGTCATTGTATAGCAAAAAATATGATGATGATACACTCTTTACATTTTCATATTTCCTGATCCAACTGGTAGTCTGCTGACTCTATTGGCTTAATCCGAATGATTTCTCATCACTAGGTGTAGTTGAAGACTTCTGTTATAGATTCAATTATTTCTGGCCTATAAGTTGATTTGGTATATTGGTGGTTGAGATATGAGTAGTGAGGGAGGTGGAGGATTCTGTACTGACAGAAGGCAGTGAGAGCAGGCCCAGGGGCACAAGAGGCAGAGGGAGCTTTTGGCTAGTATGAAAGGAGGGATGAAGAAGATGGTGGATGGGGCTGAGGATCCTAGAGGTGTCGAAGCCAGCATCTGGACTGACAAAGGAGGAGAGAAGGTGAAGACAAATGAGGAAGGGGCTGGGAAGGTGCTGGACAAGGATCCCTATGCTGATGGTATATTCGAAGTTTGGGAGCAGGATTTGGATAGCACCCCCCCCACTTATCAGAAGGGGCCCAGTTGGAAATAGTGGGGCAGTGGAGGATGTGCTGATGCAGGGGGCCAGGTGGGGGCAGTTAGTGAGGACGAGCTGGTGGATGTCCCAGAGGAGGAGTGGGAAGAGACAGCCAGTGTGGGAGCTGATACCATGATGCTGGATGTAGGGTGGCCAGAGACTTCTAGAGAGAAGGAGGTGGGGAACCTGCTGTGGATGAGCAAGGTGATAGATAACCTCGCAGCTGAGGAGTTGGGAGAAGTTGACCTGCATGTGATGCCAAAGGAGCATTGGGCACAGATTCTGCATGGGGATGGGGTGGTGGAGGTACTGAAGGTGGAGATTCTTGCTATTTTCCTGGAGGAGGAGAGATATGAGGTTGATAAGGTGAGAGAGGTAGAGCTGACAGTAGTTGCTGGTGAGTGAGCTGCCTACTGTTGGGTAGAGCATTATAGTTTGTAACTCTGGCAAGAGGTATGTCTGGAGTATCATTAGAACTTCAAGGAAAAGGAGGATGGGGTAATGGCTGAACTTCTGGAAGGGCTGGAGGCATGGGCAGCTGAAGAGAAGGAGCTGGCTACTGAACATAACTTGAACTTGACACAGGAGGAGTTGAATGCAGATTTGTAGAGGCTATGACTGATAAATCAACATTATTCCTAATGAACAGTATAACTAACATTTTCTCTCTAAATGTGAATGGATTGTGAGGCTCTGGGCAATGTAAGAACATTTTTACTTAGCTTAAGAGATTGGAGGCTGATCTCTTTTTACTGTAGGATGTATGGTATGAGGATGAGATTGATCAAGTAGAGTGGACTAGAGAATGGGGAGGAGCTACTGCTTGGAATGGCAAAGTGGTGATTTTGGTGAGGAAGGGCAGAGGGGACTTGAGTGGGATTCAGAGTTGGGGGGACCATTTGGTCTGAGGAGAATGGCATTGACCTGGGTGGGAATCAGTGAGAGTTGACTCCTGCTACTGCCCTGCAGTTAGGGGTGAGTATATTGAGTAGATTGGAGATCTATTAGAGGAGGGTGTCTTCTTGGAGGAAGGTGTCAATGTTCTGGGGGGTGACTTTAATATGGTGCAGGATTCATAGCTGGATCGAACTGATGGAGGGAGGAGTACAGGTGGAAGGAGTGGTGGACTAGATAAGTGGGAGGAGGTGGAGACCCTTAGCTCCTTAGGGGATATGGGCAGAATATGGTGGGATGACAAGAGGGTCTATACATACTGGGTAAATAGACTGGGTACAAGGATTGACTGGATTCTGATGGCTAAATATTGGGGTGTTGATGTTTAGAGGGAGTTGGCAGTAGAGTGGTGCCCTTTGTCTGACCACTGGGGACTATTGGGGCAGAGACAGTTTGGGGGGAGTGGAGATGGACCCAGACATTGGTGCCTTAACTCCTCCCTGCTGGCTGAGCAGGGTTTGTGGGACCCATGAGTGGCAGGCATCTAAGTGAAGATTGCCACCTGGATAGGTGAGGGTGTATCTGTGGGTGTCTAGTGGATGAGGCTGAAGGAGACTATAAGGGTTTATTGGGGAGGAGCTGGTAGGGAGGCTGGGGGGCAGAGAAGGAAGAGAGTGCAGTATGCTTCCAATAGGCTGATTAGATTGCAGATGAAGTGGGCCAAGTTGCTTTGCTCTGAAGTGGTGGAGGATTGGAGGTTGGAGTGGGCGAAATTGGAGGTGATAGAGCTGCAACATATATTGCAAGCTGAGGAGGAGATTCACATAAAAGGGATGGCTGCCAGACTATGGTGGCAGGGGCTTGAGGAGGGAGAGCAGCCCACTAGACACCTGTCAAGGCTCCTCTAAGCTAGAAGAGTGTGAACCTGATAGGATGGGGTCTTGGATGCCAAGGGAGATATGGTGCATGGCATGCAACAGATCTTGGGAGTACTGAAGGAAAGATGGAGGGGTCTGTAGAGTGAGAAGGAAGGGGGTGTTGATGAAGAGGCAATTGAAGACTCACTGGAAGAGTGGGGGCTGCTACAAGTAGACAGACTGGGTGATTTGATCTTACTGGTCCAAGAGGAGGAAATTCAGTGAGTCCTTACAGCAACTAAGCTGGAGATGGCATCGGGTGAGGATGGATTACCTTGGGACTTCTGGAAGAAGATGGCACAGGCCTCTGGAGTTTTAGGAGAGATGGCTGCCCTATGTGACTATGTTCTTCTAAATGACAAGTGGGTGGGTGAGCAGGACTTAGGGCTGGTGGCCTTATTGTACAAAGATAAGGAGAGGAGGGAGGACTAGAAGAACTGGAGGCTGATCATGCTTCTGGATATGGACAGGAAGATGGTGACTAAGATGATTGTTGCAAGGCTACAGAAGGTTGCTCAACAGGTACTGAGTGAGGAGCAGAGGGGCTTTGTAGGAGGCAGGCTTATCAGGGATGGGACTGCCTGGGTGCACAGCATCATTGAAGAGGCCAGGGCATGCGGACTGGATGGTAGATTGGTTTTTTTGGACCAGGAGAAGGCCTATGACCATGTTTTGCAGGTTTGGCTAGGCAAGGTGCTGGACAGAATTGGGGTTCCCCCACAGTTTCAGGCTTCTATGTTGAATTTGTTGGAGGGAAGTAGGGTGGCGCTAATGTGTAATGGTCACTGGAGTTTGGCATTTCCCTTGGGAAGAGGAGTTCCTCAGAGAGACCCACTGTCTCCTATCCTTCAAGCTCTCTTATTGGAACCTTTGATGGATAGGATACATTGGAGGGTGGCAGGGCTCTCTATGTATGGTGTAGTGTAGAAGGTGGGGGCTTTTGCAGATAATATAGTAGTTGGACTTGGATCAGTGGCAGACATTGAGGCACTTAAGGAGACAGTGGAATGGTATGAGGTGCACTCTGGGGTGAAACTCAACTGGCATAAGTGTGAGATGATGGTGTTAGGGAATAGGCTAGTGGGAGGGGACATCATTGGAACAATTGTCCCCATGGGAGAGGTGGTGCAGTATTTGGGCATCTTTCTTTCAGTATATGGTTCTTTCTTGCCTCGAGAGTAGTGGGAGAGGAGAGTGGTCATTTGGGGAGAGGCTCTTAGAGATTGAGGGGGTCGCCACATCTCCCTGGTAGGGTGGGTGTCAATTCTGAATGTCTACTGGTTCCTCAAGCTGTGGTATGTGACCTATTACTTAGATTTCCCAGCTTGGGTGGTGAAGAGACTGATGAAACTGGCCAGGGATTGGATTTGGGGAGGGAGGAGGTCTCAGATCAGTTGGGATACTCTTGCAACACTGGTGGTTAGGAGAGGACTAGGCCTTATGGATTTCCCTAAGCAGCTGCACTGCCTGTGAGCCTGGTGGTTGAAGAGAGCTGTTGAACTGCAGAGAGGAGATTGGGTGCTGCTGATGCAGAAGGTGCAGGAGATGAGGTACTCCCCTCAGGGATCCTCAGGAGATTTGCTCTCTCTGGTGGACCTGAATGGAAGCTGACAGCTATGGTATAAGGGCTTCTGGTGGGGGGTGGTAGAGGGAGCACACCAGATAGGCCTATACTGGTGAGGAAACAAGGGGGAGGAGCTGGGGTCCAACTATGTAGAGGTGGGACAGACTCCTTCTGGGGGGTATTCCACTTGCTGAGTTTGATATTTGTGATGGGGTGGAGTGTCAGCGAGGACTTGGCCAGGATCTTTGACCGATTAGTTTGCAGGTGGTGGGGATTGGTGAGGAGTGGGACTGGGCAGGTGTCTGGTCATGGAGTGCTGAGGTGCAGAGATGGCTTCCACCCAAGTTCTGGGTAGTATGGTGGCAGATGCTGAGAAGGAATGTCATGCTAAATTTCCATGCTGGGCATCTGGTGGATGGTGGCCAATTTGATTGTGAGGAGTGTTACAATGTAGGGCAATTTGGGGGATTTGTGCAAATGTCAGAACATTGGCTAGGAGAGTGTAAAGTTCTTGGGGACTTTTGGAGAGCAGTAGGGGACCGGCTAGGTGTAGTGAGGAGACCAGATGGAGAGAGAGATCGCTGGGAGGATTTGAAACCTTATTTAGTTGGGGGTGTTGGCAATGGTTGGCTTACTATAGAGTGGGTTTTAGCAGTATGGGTAGGGCTGGCTGGACATTAGCTCTTTGTTTTTGAGGAAAAGTATCAGATGGGTGTCTAGAAGAAGTTGTTTAGGTGGGAGGGGTTGTTGAGTGATTTGCTGACTGAGTGGTGGATTGGTTGAGGTCCCCAGGATGGGCAATGTCACTGACTAGTAGAAGGGATTTGTGAACAGAGTGGTGGGCGAGTAGTGCTGGTGTCTAACAAAGTGGTCTTTCATTGCAAGGGGGTGGGGGGG
>RBNI01000005.1:0-74393 GCA_003990745.1 Jimgerdemannia flammicorona | reverse complement strand
GGCCCCCCTGAGGACCCCAACCCACCCACCACCCAGTCAGTAGATCCCCCAATAGCTCTTCCCATCTTAACACCTTCACCCCCAGCCCCAGCCGCTGTCCCTCCTCAAATACAAAGAGCCAATGTCCGGCCAGCTCTACCCATATTGCTAGTACCCACCCTACAGTGAGCCAACTATTACCTATCCCCCCCACAAGCCGAGATCTCAAGTCCTCCCATCTACCTCCCTCTCCCACCAATCTATGCCCTAAACCCAGCCGATCTCCTATCTCAGCCCAAAAGTCCCCCAGAACCTCGCACTCCCCTAGCCAATGTTCTGGCGTCTGTACATAACCCCCAGCTCTCCCAACATTATAACACTCCTCACATTCAAATTGTCCTCTATCCACCAAATGCCCTGAACGGAAATTCAGCATGACATTCCTCCGCAGCATCCTCCACCATACCACCCAGAACTTGGGGGGAAGCCACCTGGAGTTCTCATCTCTATCCAGAATAGTATATATGTCAGAAATGGTCTTATTCACCTATAGAGTTAAAAAGAAACAAATCACAATACTATATAGAATCATCAACTAATAGTGTTATATATAATATATCTATCTTTAACTTATCTGATCAATATATCTCTATAATTTTCAATAACCATCTACCTCATTCTCTAAGATATCATTCTTTGCTCACTTTCTTACTTGGTGAGCCTTCTAGTAGCTGATATTGATGCTGACTATAGTCTTCAGATGCTTCTATAACATAGTTGGAGGAACAGAGAGAACAGCTTGAATTATTCTGATAATTTTGCTGCTCAGAATATCTGTCTTAATGTTCAGGAGCTTGGAGCCAAGAAGGCATATATGTGGGACCTTGCCAGTAATATGAACTATTCTAGCTCATTTGGCTGTAGCTGTTATCTTGAGACTGAATTTATAATTATTATTGGTATATTTAATATGACAGAATTCCTTATTGTAGCAGTAAATCTGAGTTTTGTAGAAAAAATGAAGCTTGTCTTCTGTCAGTATCAAACTCCTCTCAGCTCATAAACAGGTTGTCTTGCTCTATATAGCAGTAGGTCAGGAGAGGTGAAGAGATTTTTAAAATGTATACTTGTAAAGACTGGGAAGATTTTGCTCAGGTCAGCACTGTCAGATGCAATATTTGACAGAGTACAGTTTTAATTGGCAGTATGGCAGTATTAAGCATCTTATTTTGCGATATAGCAGTAAGCTGGAAATAATGTGCAAAATGGCAGTATTGACTGCCGTTCTGCAAATTATTTTGTTACAACTGCCATTTCGCAAATTATGTTTGAGATCATTGCCATTTTGCCAAAATTCCCTACATTCAATAAAGGCACGTGTCGACCCGGCTCTCCCCTGAAAACCTGATAGCGTATCTTTTACCTCATTCCCCGTCTACCCAACAAAATGTGCAGAAAAACCAAGCATACGTCAGCAGTGCATACCCCTCCGTCTCCTACACCAAACTGTCCCACAAGATGAATGACCCATTCCTATACGAAAGATTCGCCACCACCTCATTGACCTCTCCACTCTTCCAACTGTTCGACCCAGGCCCGTCGTAAGAAACTAGTTCGACTTGCCACCGGAGCTGTTGCATAATATCTTCCGCCCGAGAAGACAGATGGCACTGATACCGATGATTCTTCGGATGCGATTGGTCAACCGTGCATGGCATGTAATTGCACGGATATGGGAGGTGTACTGTTTCACTCTCAACCTCATTCATATCTAAACGCAGGAACGAAATCGCGACCACTCTATCGCTGACTACCCCAACGCCTTTCACACATACCTCCGTGGCATCCGCCTTCGCGACATGAGGCTTGTTTTGCGCACACCTATCCGATGCCCTGTGCTCGAGGATAGCGTCATTCACCTCCTCGCAGAATCGCCGCACCTTGATGAGAGCACGTTCGCATCAGGTTCGTTTCAGCCGCTTAAGTTGTTGGTTGTCGTCGGGAAGCCTCGGCATCAAATACCCTCGAGCCCATGATACGCGTAGCTCGATCGCCACCTTCGCCAGCTCGACCAACTCGCTGCGGGAACCTTCTCCCGCATCACTAAACCGACCGACCTCGCCGAGCATCGCCACTCGCATGACACTGCCCTCATGGACATATTCTACTCGCCCCCGACGCGCTTCCATTGCCTTGGTCCGCCAGGCGAGGAGCTGATGTCCACATTCATTTGGTGCTGCAAGCAATCGGATATTATTGGAACGGAATTTTAAGGCGTGGAAATAGAATTCGACGTCATAGTGGAGTGGGAGATTTATAAGGCCGCTAGGTGGTTTGAGAAAGGGAGGCCGTGGGTGGACAGAAGAGGTACCGGTGTTGGTTTGTGGGTGGGACGAGGAAATGTCGGGGATTAGTAAATCGTGTGGCAGATGTTGAATCTACTGATGAGAGTCAGTGGTTCGCGGGCAGCTACAATCTGTTACTATTATGGTCTTTAACTGTTTTGTGGGCATTCCAGCCCTGCTGCATGACCTTTGTTAGAGGGCTTTACGGCGTTTGGTCAATTTGTGTGAAACCTTCCACATGAATGAGATGGACGATCTGAAAGTTTTATACCTGGTTTCATCGGCACAAAATCATTTATCCAACAGCGCCGAGCTGGAACGCCTATCAGCCGACTGGATGTCGTTGACATACCGAACTACTGTTTGTCTTTCTTGATAGTTGTGCTAATGGTATTTCCTCAAAAGCGACAGCAAATATTGTATGTAAAGAGCGAAAAATACATTTGAATTTGAGAAAAAACGAAATAATAAAAAAAAACAATCTATATTTGTCAGAAACTCGATGAATATTATGATGAACGGGCTAATTAATGTTACCAACACCCTAACTTGGTGAACGTCTACATGTTTGTTCCCAAGCTACTCCGAGTTGAACCGATCCAAAACGAATGCATTGCATACGTCATGTCATTAAGGTTACAATAATATTTTGCAGGTATGCGAAAACAAGACGAAGCATTATATAAAATTATTTACTAATAAATGAAACCGCATTCATCTAATATCACATTGTGACTCAAGGAATTCCGCGAAATAATCATCCACCTTTTGATACCGATCCAAAATGGCCCAGGCTCCTGTCCAACCATCAGGCCGAATGACCACCACCGCCCCCAATTCATCGTCAACTCCATACAATGCGTGCATCCCGCCCACTTTGCCCTCATGCTTATCAGCGATCATTTTGAACGGCGCCGTCGAGAGGGAGTCCGCCAATTCTTTTGTTCGCGAATTGTCAAATCCTGTCGTCGTCGTGACGAACAGGACGGAGAACGATTCCGTATTCTCGATGCCGCCCCCAAATCGCCGCATAAATGAGCCATCCGACGATAAGTGTTCTACCAAAGTTTGGATTCGCCCCATGTTGTAAACCAGATCACCCACAAAGATAAGAAGGTAAAAGCATCCGGTGTGCGGCATCTCAGTGTGTATCTGCGTCGCCTGGCCTGACGGGTATGTTGCTACCCAGTGGTCCGGTGCACGCTGGCCCGGTTTCAAGCCTCTGCCAGAGGCGGGAGGGGGCATATCGTAATCGATGGCGTTGAGGAAACTGTCGTTGTATTCGATACCCGTGCCACAACTGAACCCCGCGAACCTCATCATTGTGTAATTCAATTCCTAAAAAAAAAAAACATTATGTTTGCTTTCCGTCATTATTCAACGCATCAATGACATATATTACAATATATCGTCTTGGAATATAACAAAAACCGTACCTTTGCGAACGTCGAGTTCAAACCTGGTGAGAAGCCCCTGGGCGCCTTCAACGCAGCGTAGCTGACGAGCTTCTTATCTAGGTCAATTACTTGCTCTGCAATCGACCTGCGCTCTTCATTGTATGTTCCCAAGAGCATATTCTTTGCTCCCTTTCGCTCGTACCATAGCAACTTCCACGCCAGGTTGTGGGCGTCCATAAGGCCCAGATTTATGCCTACGCGTGAATCATGATAATATGAGATGACGAATAAAAATATTGCGTTATGGGGGAAATATCATAAGATATTTCTGAACGAATAATACAATACCTTGCGAAATTGCTGTTGAGTGCGTATGACTTTTAAGTCGAGCAACAAAGACAGAAAAGGGTTTAATGGGCGAGTAAAATTTCGATCGATGATGAAATCACAATACCACTATATAACTTGACTTCCACAAACACCAAACGGGATATTGCTTACCACGCGTCACCTGTAGGAAATGGAATCAAGAGATATAGTGTGAGTTAGTAAAAGCAGGATATTTGATATAGCACCAATGTCAAAGTTAAATATGTGCAAAAATGTTTACCACAGAGGAAAATCCGATCTTTATAAGAAAACTGCTCGACAAGACGCTGACCAACTAGGTGAATAATGATAAGTTCATTAACAAACGTGAGTGTTACTGTACTTGGATTATTTTTGTTTTAACTTTAAACAGCCACTCTTGTAATCCCGCCTACCTGGAAATACAGTCCACCAATGGACATCCTCGAATTCGACTTCCCAAGGCGCCATCCTGGACTTCGTAAGTTTGAGTAAATCGTCCAGGTTGAATTTAAGGGGGTCACCAGATTCACGGTCATGTGTATCAACAATCGGAAATCCAATCCGAGAAGTTCCATGATCCAACGACATTATCGTCACGGTGCCGAAGTCTTGGGATTGAATTCGCCTACGAACGGGTACAGTAAAGCGCGTTAGGTCACGTTTGCGAAGCACGGAACATGCATGCCCGACAAATGAGGAGATGACTAACACAATTTCGTCTGCATGCGGGATATTGGTCTTGAGTATTCCGTCGATCCTTACGTATAACGAGTCGTCGGTGTCCCCTTCGAATGCGTAACCTAACCTCTTACGCACGAAGCTGCGGGCTCCGTCGCAACCTAGAAGGTATTTGGGGTATGCAACTAGGATAGCCAAAATTGTTTTTAGCTGTGTAAGTTAGTGGTAGAGATAATTTCGTATAAATAGCTAAATCTGAGAGTTTGACAGCTTCCTTACCAGATGCTTCTTCTGTTCGCATATCTACAAAGCACATAATGGAGGTAAATTGATAGCCAATTTATACACCAATAATCGCAATAATATCCAATTGAGTTGTCAAGTACCTTTCAACACAGCGGACACTGAACCATCCTCGTCCTGAACGTCGAAATCGACCAACTCTATTGACCTTTCCACTTGCACGCCATATTCGGCCAACTTTTCCGTGAGAAGCTGTTCGATCATAAACTGGCGGAGGATCAGCGAGTACTTAAATTCGGTGTCCCTGAGAGCATGTAATGGGGGCCCCATCACCTTCCACTCTCCGTCCGTCACGATCCACATCTTATGGGATTTGCGGCCCTCCTGTAGGAACGTCTCGCTGAGCCCGCTCTGGTGTAGCAATTCCAAAGTCCGGCTGTGCAACATAGCCGCTCTCCCATATCTTTCCACTGGAGTTTTGTCTGTAGGCAATTTATGTCAGTTCCAAGTCACAGCCATAGAAAACAGATCGAGAGGGCTTGACGATGCCGGGACATACCGATAATGCGTACAGAGAATCCATATCGAAGCAAGTTGAACGCTGCAAATAACCCAACGGGACCTGCTCCGACTATTAGCACGTCTACGGACGAGTATGAGCACTCCATGTTGAATGAGGTGGGGTGTGGGGGGAAGGAACAACATGTTTCCCTGCCAGATGGTGCGAAGTAAGCATCTCAGTTAATGTGGATCGGCAAATAGAATGCTTGCTACGTTTCACGGCAGGGCGGGAAATATCCATACGTGGTGGTTCCCGCGATCATCATTTAAAATTGCTCTAGTCGAGCGGATCGGGACACCTCTCGTGGTTATTTGCCCAACACACGATGCACGAATATGCATCTCCTCATGAGATGCATCGGGATCATGGCCGTAAATGAAGAGATTCTCTCGGTGAAGCATGGAAGTAGGAAAATTGAATGTTATCGTCACTACCTGTGCAGCTACGCTTACGAAAATCCTCCGTTTTAAACCGACAAGCGAAAATTCGGAGGGGATCGGCACCACCGCACGAATTAGGCAAATCGATCAGTTCACACATGGCCTTGGCGACGGATTTGTATGACACGCCCAAAAAAATCTCCGGGAACCATGTATGCGGGAGAACGGACCAGCTACAAATCAGCCAAACCCGACTTTTCGGAACGAGGTCCTGTCACTGTTTGCTTAGGCAATTCGCGGTCCCCTGACAAATAGCGTGAAATCACCCATGCAGTTGGGCAAACTTTGCGAAGCTTCGCGTGAGAATGCGTTCAGGCTCTATCGACACGTCAAGCCCTTCTGGTGCACTTCCTCATGGAAGGTAGCAATTCAAGGTCTTGTTTCTGCTTGCGTTTAATTTGTTTTGTGTGCGTAGAGCATGGGTACGTGTCCCTTATTCTTTCGCCTTTTCTTTTTTTTTTTTTTTTTTTTGTTCCTTACTCAACTATAAACCTTACGAGTCCCTCCATATGCCTTTCGTTTTCAGACTCACGCAGAAATTATCCCTATCGCCTCCCGCGTTGCCGTCCTTCTATAGCGTAGTTACATTATAGAGCTCGTTGGCGCCTAGAGATTTTCATTAAACCGTTCCCATTTATAGTAACTAAACTACCGTATGATAAATATATCACCCCATCCGCCCCGTGATTTGCAATACATAATCATTCACATGGTAAAAAGAAAAAGGCCTAATGCAGAAAATACACATTCACGTGACGGAATGAAGCCGGATTAACCGATAGAGCGTAACAGCGAATAAAGAAATTATAACAGCCACTATGTACTCCCAAGCATTAGGTCGTGGCCACCGGTTATGTTCCATGGATTGGAATGTTGTGCAATTTCATTTGCAAGTAATTAAGTTTGGTTCTTGATTTTCGGAAAGTACATGTATCAACATACAAGGCAATCTTCCTCTACTAGAACCTGACAATCATCCCACTCTATTAAAAATTGCCCATTGTGGCACCCGAGATATCACCGCGGGATATTTTCGTGCACGTCATACTGGCTCTCGATATCAGCTGCCTGCAATCTCGGATCGGGGCAGGAGCTGGAGACAAGAAATTGGCAAACGTCGTAACGGAGTAGGGTGTGAAGTATTACTTGGGTTTGATCTTGAGTCGCAAGTACACCAACGGTTTAAGAGTAGTGGCGAGGTGGGTTGCTCGAAACACGTGGCACGGCGATGCGAGATATTAATTAATTTCCGCGTGCTTGACAGGGGCGTATATACCATGTCGTGAAATTTTTGGCGTTTACCCTTTTCATTTGGATTGTCATCGTTGTCGAAGGTGGGTTTGCATTTTCGGAAGTCGTTAAGGTTACAGGGTGAGTATTTATTCAAGGTTACGGATTTGTTATCTTTGGCGGCGAAGTGAAATTTTCCGCATGACTGGTGGGCTGACACCAACCTCGAGAAGCCAAACTCAAATGTGAAACATCTATTCGATTCAACTTCCGCTAAGTGACCTTAAGCTTGGAAATTACGCCTTGAGCGGGTACTCCGCCCGCAAGGAGGCCTACGATACCGTTTGGCTCCACCGATTTGCAAAGCGTGACTATCGGACCTTGTAATTATGATACCGTAATCAGGAACCTGTCTTACCCGAGTCTTTGCAAGGCACGGAGAACAGTTTCTGGAGTCAAGAATTTCGACCACGTTATTGACGGGTCAGCGAATCAGAAGGATATGGTGCGGAAGACATGTTGGAGGCTTTCAGGGATCACGTCACAAATTTGGACGCTTCCGAATTTTATTATCCAGATTAGTAAACGCCCATGCTTCCTTACCATAAACTGACCCCCTGCTTCCCGGATAATGATACCACTTATTAAATATTCCATCGACGCCCTACCTAAAGTAACCACAAGCTTTATCCTTGACAACGGCGGATTGCACACGTTGATATTAGATTAACCAATCCTGATGCTCCCACTGCCATGGGTGCCGGTTGAGGACTTCTCTAACCCAGTTCACTTGTGAGGCACGTTCCCAAGCAAGCTTTTTTTTGGTCAGTTCGAATGACAGTGAAATAACATCTCGCTCTATATGACCATGTACATCACTAAAACGGATAAAAGGACGCTGCTGGTCCAAAACATTGTTTCTCAGTCTGTACTAGCAGTACCCACGATCATCTATACATCCTGCGTCTCCACCCTGATAACCGTACTGGTATAGCTAAGACCGGCCATCACATTCTAACGCTCTAGTCATAATTACAAGACTCAACGATTCCTACCTTGACCTTCGCTTCTTTTTCGTCACCAGATCATCAGGCGGTATTATGATGGATCTTGGGGATTGTTGTGCCAGAGAAGGTGTTTGGATGTAGTGTCGGAACCTTTTCTTTATTTTATTTATTTTATTTTATTTTTTCTGTCGAGCGTGAAGTTGATAGTCCATTTTGCGGTTGGGGTGGACTGATTTGTGTGAGAGAAATTTTTATATATCGTGCGCGTGGTTTTCTCCGCTGCGCGTTGGAAGGGGTCTTAGTCTCAAGGACAACATCGTCTCCATTTGGAAGGACTATATCACGATGTGACCATCGTCTGCACACGCAACGATGACGCCCCGTCGGCTTCGGAGCGCTATGCAGTTCTCTGACATCAACAATATGGATCCGGCTGGGAGATGGCGTGCCAAGCGCCTTGCTGCTCAAATGATGAGCCACTTGACCTTACATTAGCGGAAACCTTTCCTCTCCATATGGCGTATTGCCATCACGCCTGCAAGAACACCATATGCCCTACGGGGCATCCGTCCGCATGTCGCAAAAAGGCGTGCCACAATGCCAGCCTCCAGTGGGGTCGATCGAAAGTCGGTTCCCGAGTGGTTGTTTAGGAAGATGGCTAATTTGGGAAGCTTCAATCGGGGAATTCGGAACAAACAGCACGGGTTTCGGTTCCTGGGACGAATCTATGCGAATGGGACATTGTCGTTGAATTCAATGGATCGTATCGCACCTTTATCGTCTGTGAGATTTGGGCTCGTTGGAGAGTATTTCACCCATTTTGATAGTTGTATGAATCGCCAGCTGCATGTGTGACCTTTCCAATTCTTCAAAAACGACGATATGCAATTGCTACAAAAGTGTTGCAAATGGCGATATCGTAACCTTGCATTTAAACCTAAATGATCATATCTGTACCCTTCCATCAATGGATTCAATTATGGAATAGCCTGGAGCAATCTCTCCAACATGGTGTACCCTACCGTGACCTTACGTAGAGGATGTAAAGTATTGGATAAAAGATCGCTGAGGCTGAACGACTTAGCAATATAAGCATTCTGCCTTAAAATTTTATGACCTATATACATTGTAGCCATAGCAGTTTTTTTTTTTTTTTTTTTTTTTTTTTTCGGCTCATGTCTTTTATAGTTGCCTGTTGAGAACATGTTAATTGAATTTTAACAAAATATATTTTTCTATTTCATTATCAGAAGTCTAATACATGAGCTTCCGGCTGTGATTTTACACTACTCATTCGATCCGGAATCAGGAATGTCGAATTCCAATTGCAGTTGAAAACACCCTGACCCACAGCGGCCTGGCAGAGCCCAACGCTTACCATGACTAGCATCTCCAATGAATGTTTGAATGGTTGTGATTCTGTTTTGGAGCCTTGTTTCCGGTATCCAAAATTTACATGGCCTTCTCGTTTCCCAAAGCAAGCGCGTCGGGGTCGACCCACGAACGAAACAACCCTCCTCTCTTCCCTCCCGGAAACCGAAAAGCTTTCCAAAGGACATCAGCTCCCTTGTTCTTTTTGCAGACCGAAACTTCTGTAATAACAGCCATAGAATTCGCGGTATATTCTCGCATGCACATACCGTCCACATCTCCTTCTAATTGCGTATCAGACCATCATTAAATTAAAGCCGGTACTAAAAAAGACTTCGTCGGCAATGAAAACAACAAAAAAGCACTTGCTGAGTTGATACTGTCCATTCCGGTTGGAATCCATTCTAATGTCCATGCATGCTGGGGTCGTACACGCAGCACTCATCCGAGAAACGTTAAAAGAAAACAGTTAATCATTGTTCGCGCAACAGTGCTGTTAGTAATACCAAATATGCATCGATGTTTCAAGTTGTTGAGCTCCCGCGCAGGGGGCAATCACCAATTTGGACCATAAGCCCACAAAACCACCACACACGACTCGGCACGCACAAGAGACGAAAGCAGGCGTCCACCTACCCCACATTCCCACGATCCAATATATACACTTGGCCGGCAAATTGCAGGGCTCATTGACTATATTTGAGGCCAATGTCAATCATTATTATACTGATATATTTTACTTTATTCTTGCATGAATGAGGCGAAACTAAAAAAAGGTTGCAACGTCGCCTAATGGAAATTGACAGAGGGTCGCCGTAGCCAAATACTTATTGTTACATGGATACCCCGATAGTCGACTATAGCTGAGCACCTCCCCAACCCGCGGGCCCATAAACTGGCTCACAAGGACCTGAAGACGTCGTGAGAGTCGTACTTCGCCTTGAGCTCGCGCAGGCGTTCATAGTTTGAGCCAACCTCTTTGGCGCTGTCTTCTGAGCCATCGGAGTGATTGTAATCTGCGATGTTGTTAGGGTCATGTGGCGTGAAATCATATTAGAATACAGTACCCCCCTCCCTTCGCCTTCCAATAAAAAAAAAAAAAAAAAAAAAAAACACATACACATCCTATTAGGATTCCCATCCTTCATAAAAATTTTCTGCAAGCTCCTCGCCCATTCCGATATCTTTGCATCATCCTTCGGATCGTTCCACACACTCATAACCGCAACATCAATTAACGGGTCCCTAAACGCGAACGCGGTAGAATCCTTCGGGCGGGCCTCGATGGCGGCGGTAGGAACCAAGAGGACGAGGATGACAGACTTTGATGCGCCGGGGACGGACCCCTCTATGGCCGGGTCTGTGAATTGGACAAAGGAGTTGAACGCCTCACGGAAGGTAGCTGGACGCATGTGGCGGACGTTGGCGTCAGTGGACATCTTGCGGCCGCCGAAGGGGGCCGCGTCGTTACTTAAGCCATTCATATCGCTGTAGGGGCGCATTTGCACCGTCGAGACAACGCAGGGGAGGGAGAGAAAGCCTGAGAAGACGGCTTGCGCTTCGGATTCGGGACCTTGATAGAAAGGGGCGGCAATTATGATCGGCTGGAAATGGTGGGTAGGTGGGTGTTTGTGAATGGTCGGCATGGTGATGTGAACAGTTGATGATCTTACATGAGGTTCTGCGCACTGGTGTTCTTGAATAAAAAAGAAAGAAAGAGGGACTTACATTGCCGTCCGGGCCACGCGCTATCCCCAACAGACATGCCGACTTGGGGTGACTCTTCTGCATGAGTTCCTCCGAGGCCTCAACGAGGGCATCCAACTGATTAGGCGGGTATATGAGCATCCCACCCCAGACTTTGTCGGGGATGTCGTGTGCTTTGTAGGTAAACTGAAAAGTATAACACATATGAAAAGTGGTCTCACGAGGCCGACTCCTTTGAACTACGACCGCATCAAACAACCGCGCGACCAGCCAGCAAACGCACCTTGGTAACGCAACCGAACTTGTTCCCCGCGCCACGGATGGCCCAGAACAGGTCGGGCATGCGGTTCTCGTCGATGGTGTGGATGGATCCGTCCGCGAGCACGATCTCTGCCTCGACAAAATTGTCGATCGCCAGCCCATATTGGCCCGACAGGAAGCCATACCCGCCGCCGAGGGTCAGTCCGCCCACGCCCGTGTGATTGACTGTACCGCCCACTAGCACAAGGGAACAAGGATTTCGATTCGGATTAGAAAAATGTTCTGCTGGCGCGTCTTCAATGGCAATCCCCAACAAGTGATTCAATCACCTACCAGTCGCGAGCCCCTTCTCGGCGGCGGCAGCGTCCACGTCCCGCCAGAGCGCGCCGCCGCCGGATACGATCAGCTTGCGCTCGGCGTCGACGGCGACGTTGCGCAGCTGGTGGAGGTCGATGACGATGCCGCCGTCGGTGCTGGAGTGGCCGTTGGTCGAGTGGCCGCCACATTTGACGACGAGGGGGATATGGCGAGCGACAGCGAACTTGATCTGGAATGTGAAATTGAGATAGTATGTGACGATGAATATACATCTCCGACGTTCTCTCGCTCAATGGAGAGATATGGGATGAAAAGTTGTATATACGGGAAACCGCGTCAGAAATCTCACCGTCTCAGAGACATCCTGCGCGCTCGCGACCTGAACGACGAGCCCAGCTGGCTTGATGGCATTGTCGGCCCACCGCACAATGGATTCTTCGTACCCGGGATCGGCGTGCGTGATGACCTTGGCCTGGAGCGACAGGGATTCCTTGAAAGCCTCGAGGGCGGCAGTGGGGATGTCGTTCGCGTTATTCATCTTACTCGGGGAGTCAATGGTATGTGAGTGAAAGCTCAGACCTTTTTATAACCGCGTCACAAACTGAGCCCCTTCCCTCGAGCCCAACGAACTTTTGCGCACGTACCACACAGGTTAAGGGAGACGCCTCGTCCCTTATCCCCAGTTTGGCAAAGCGGCGGAATCAGCTAGGCGGTCTTTGCGCCGAAGTGCCCAGTATGATTGATTTTGTTTATTAATTACTCACGATGGCCGTAACACAACCCGTCCTGGATGGATCGCCTTTATCAACAAACAACCCTCTACGGTTGATTACGTTTTCTAAGCCCGACGACCAAAAATAAAATAAAATTAAAGACCATCTGCACAGGGACTTCATGAATTATCGAGAATTTATATTAAAATTGCATGCTAAAAACCAGTTGCAAATTACACCGGTTTTGTATTTGTTCTCATGGGAAATACGTCCCGTAATGGAAAAAAGTTTTCGCAACCATTTTATGCGGCATATGAAGGTCCCGAAAAGGAAGAGCCCGTAAGACAATGGTGCTGGGCGAGAGTGCGTTGGGAAGTGTGCGGAGAAGAGGGTGTTTTAAATGTATGTAATATAGTGGTTTTAGTTGGCTTTTATTGCGCGCCAATGGCACTTGCAAAACAATTAGCAATAAAACATACCGACGTTTTGTTAAGCAAAAGGAAGCAACGAATGGCTATCACTCAAATTAATCATCTTTTTAAAAGAGAAGGAAAAAAAAAAAATCTGTCGTGAGGCAATAAATACACATAATAATGTGCATTGTCTGAAGTACATACAGAAACAAATCAGTAATGCTTCCATAAACTCCTCAACCCACTTTCCACCAACCGCCAAAACAGGACTCCATGTATCAAATCAACAAAGTCCGTCTGGTTTCCGAACCCCTTAAGCGCCAACTGCCCATGTGAACAATGTGCATTGGCCTGCAGTGACACTCCACAAATCCATACGATAGATCGATGATGCAAGCATCTCGACATTTGCACATGCGAAATGCCACGCATCGTCATTGTCTAACCTTGTCAAACGCTGCGCCACGATTCAGATCAAAACAGAATAGTTCTTTCTACAACCGAAATCAAACCTCAACTTCCAAACCGAACCTTTTCTCTCGCTTGTATGGACATGGTCGAAAGCGGTATTTGCCTCAAGGACGATATTGTCTCCATCTGGAAGGACCCAACCTACCACGATGTCACCATCGTCTGCGCCGACGGTGTCGAGCTGGGCGCATGCCGTGCCGTACTGGCTTCAAGGTTTGTCCGATTTAACAGTTTAGTTTTTTCGTCGTTTTTCATACGCTTTCCACACTCCTGATTTCATATGATCTCTTAAAAGATGCCAAGTTTTCAAGGCGATGCTGTATGGAAACATGCGAGAGGGTTCCTCTCAACGCGTCGTTCTCAACGATATCACCTCAACGGTGCTCAACATTGTCCTCGGATTCATTCACACAGAAACTATTGGCAATACTGTTGACATTTCCATCGCGGTAGGAATGTACCGTGCAGCAAATTTTCTCCTCCTCCCAAAACTCATGAAAATGGTACTGGATCATGCGCACGACCTCGCCGATTTTGGTGTGGCCTCATCGCTTCTCAACGAAGCCGTCGCCGCTATCCCTTGGAGCGAAGCCAACAAGGACCTCTACGACATACTCCTTAACCCCTTTCGCGCTCACAAGCTCGCCATCGGCGAACTGACCGACCTTTCCGAAGAGGCCCTCGAGCTGCTCCTCACCGAGGCAGTGACCCTTTCCACGCCTGAGCACGACCTGTTGCTATGTGTCGTCGACTGGGTTTGGGGACGTAACGAGAGGGCGCCGTCGGCTTCGGAGCGCCGTGCTGTTCTCCATAACATCAACGATATGGTTGCGGGGTGCGACAGCACGATCCAGCTAGGAGATGGTGCGTCGTGCGCCTTGCTACTCAAAATGATGAACCACTTTGACCTCACGCTCGTCTGTCCACATCGACTAAAGATCCTTGCGGAGGCAGTCGACACGTTTGCGGGAACCTCTCCACACTACATGGCGTTTTGTCACCACGCCTGCAAGAACACCGTATGCCCTACAGGTCATCCGTCCACAAGTCGCGGAAAGACGCGTCACAACGCCAGTCTCCAGTGGGATCGATCAAAAGTCGGTTCTCAAGTGATCGTTTCGGAAGATGGCCAGGTTGCGGAGCTTCCATTGGGTGTTTTAGGACAGACAGCACGAATTTCCGTTCCTGGGACAAAGATTCACAACGATCTATGCAAATGGGACATTGTCGTTGAATCCATTGGATCGCAAAGCGTCTGTGAGATTGGGTTAGTTGGAGAGAAATTCGCACGTTTTGATAGTCTTATGGAATTTCAGACATCCGCATGGATTTTCCAATCTTGGGAAGGTAACAAACGTACGATGGTTGGACATAATCGTCACAATTACGGCGAAGTAATTAGAAATGGCGATCTCATAACCTTTCATTTAAACCTAAATGATCATACCTGTGCCCTTTCGATCAACGGATTCAATCACGGGACAGCCTGGAGAAATCTCCCTGACAAGGTGTACCCGGCTGTCTCCTTACGTGGAGGATGCAAGTATCGGATAAAAGATCATCGAGGCTGAATGATGAGATCACAAATGGTCCATCTGCTTTATCTTGGCAATATAATCATTCTGTATCATAACCTATATTGTATTGCCTTAAAATTTTTATGAGCTGTGTGCATTATAGTCATAGAAATTTTTTTCAACTCATATCTTAACTATAAACTATTATGTCTGTTTTTAGTTATCTGTTAACCAAATGTGAAATGAATTTTAACTGTTTTATCATCAGAAGTTTAATCCACCAGCTTCTAGTTGTGATTTTACACTATACATTCGATCCGAAATCAGGGATGTCGTACTCTAATTATAGTTCAAAACACCCTGACTGAAAGCGGCTTGGCGGAGCTAAATGCTTAACCTCCAATGAATCTCGTCAAACGCTGCGCCACGATTCATATCAAAACCCCACGACCGAAATCTCTAGCTCGCTTCAGTCCCCACAGTGCTCGTCATGATCCCAAAATATTCACCAAATTGATTGGTAGAAAGTAAGGGATACGAATCGAAACATGTTTCCAAAAACATGTCGTCATACATTACGCGAAATGTCGTTCGCCGGCATGTAGATTCGAGATTCGTCGGTTTCGCGCTTTGCCGCTTTATACGCTGCCAACGGTCCGAGTCGGAACTACCAAACTGGTTTCTGTCTTTGTTTTCGCCAGCAAAAAAATATTACAAGGGTCGTTATCGACGTGGAAGCTTGTCATAAGAAGGCGTGACGGTTAGGCGAGGGTTTTGCTTTCTACTTGGGGTGGATAGATAATGTGGCGGTGGCGGTGGACGGAGGATGGGGTGGTGGGAGACGTAGGGGTTCCAGGTGTTGGTTCCTAAGACGGATAGCAGGGCGAGCCGAGCGTGACACACACAGAGAGGGGTACCTTTCTGTGATCAATCAACAAGGTCGGAATGGCGGTGCTGCCGCACGGCAGCAACAGTCGCGGTCACCTCTGGATCAAGGCTTGAAGAAGGGGCAACAAAAATCCGCAAGGGGGGCAAGAAACGGCGGAAATCGGAGGGCATTCAAAAGAAAAATAAACCTTCAAATGGACAGTTAAGATCGCGTGGTTCAGAGACCGCTATCCGAGCTCCACAATATGATGTGCAACAGCATATTATTGCACAACAATACCGTGCCAATCAGGCGCAGCAGCAGAAGCAGCAATAGCAGCAACAGCAGCAACAAATGGGATCAGCACCGAATGTATATCCCGCGCAAGACTACCGCCGAGGACTGATGGGAGTCGAACCTTCGTCATCATGACAAAGACGCCACCGCGCAGACATGTGATGCGTCGACCTTATTATGCACTTTACATGCGTACTCGACGACTAGCATACTAGCATAGTAATGTTGCATGCAACCCTCTTAGCGTTACCCAGAAGCCACCACGAGGAGGTGGGGTTGCGTCGGCTTCCACGTACCTTATAGAAATCTACCACCCATCCAGATCACCCCCCTACGCCGGTCCCGACGTCTTGCTACCTCTCCTCCTAGCCAACCAAATACAGGTGGGACGGCTCCACTTATCCAGGGGAGTACGCCGCAGCATTCGTCACTCGTCCTCTTGACTCCTCCAGCCCTTGTACGTGATCAAGGGCATCGTGAGGGACGGAGGTGACACTGTCTTTTCTGGCTCCAGGCTGCCTTTGACTCACCGTGCAGAGCTGGAGGGACACCACAAATCATCCGTATAGGGTAATAGTGCCTCATCCTTCTTGTCTCGGTGGTTCAGTTAGACGCAGCCTTTACCTTTGGTTAAGATAAAAAATAACATAAACACAAACATAAACAGAAGTAGAAACACGTCAAGGAGGGATGGAAGCACCACACTAAACCTGTTGAAAGGAGGGAGGTCCTGGAGAAGAAGAAAAAAAAAAAAAATGGAAGAAACGTTAGTAGATTGGTATTACGCCGCTACGCTGGGCCTGTGAAATAACAGAAAAATAGAGCGGCTCTCCGATCAAATGGTGGATTGTCAACGGACGCGAAAAATACAAACAGAAAAGCATAACGTGAAGGAAAGGAAAGGGGTGGAGGCGGTGCTATATCCCCCAACTTCCCGTGATCTGATAACGCATTTCGTCATTGCGTTTCAGAAGTCACTGCATTTCATGCATTCTGGCGCCCACCGTTGTATCATCAATTGCTAGTGACGTACGCTGAAACACCTACCGCAACATTTGAAATGGTGCAAGATCGGTATGAAGAAATACCGCAGAGTTTCAAAATTACGGAAAAGATCAATCACATCACTAACTGCCTATCAGTCCTAATTTCCGGCTTATCAGTGCTTAAATAAATATAGGAGTTTTGGATTTTTCGCATTTTATCATGAATATAATAGAGCGATGGAACTTGGTTCAAATTCCCAGTAGACGAATGTCAAAGCAGAGCAAATGAAGGTATAATGAAATGAGAAGGAAAATTGGGCAGGACGTTTCCCGCCGCAGCATTCCGCAACTCTTTTAAAAACACAACGCACACTACCTGAAGCTCGAGACACAACATGCCTACCTATACTGTCGACGAAGAATTCCTGGAGATTACTCTTCAAAAGGAGAACCCCGAGCGATCCGACATCGTCGTTCTTGTCGCTACAAAAATACGCACGATTGTTGAGCACATTGCCGAGGCTGATCACGTACCGCCGATGCCCCGACTCAAGTTCCAGATCCAGGAGGGTTACCTTCCTGAGGTTCTCCCGAATCGCGACAAGACTTTCTTAACATTCGAAGAATTCCGCGAAAGCACGCACAAATACATTCACATCGGCGCAACAGAGCACGCTGAAATCACCGATGGTTGCACAGAAGTGATTGAAGAACTATGCGAGTTCGCAAATTGTCTGTTGTTGAAAGACAATTTTCTGATGCTACGACCCATTGTTCACAAAAAAATGCAAGGACACTTGAACCCTCTGATAGACAAATATCTTGAGTTGGAGCAGTCAGATTGATGTAGCCTTTAATTCAGTTAGCTGCCTACCTTTAGTGATAACATAGTATCCGTGTATTATCTATTGTTTCTTACCATCTTTAATATGCTGGAATTGAGAGATAATGCATATGTTGCTAATATGGTTTGACATCACTTGTTGGTAACCAATGCAAAATAAAACTTTACGCGTTCGCGGTGAGTGTCAAGTTTGCGTAATATTTCAAGTAGATACTTAGTGCTGCAGGAGTGTCGACTTGCGAAAGGGGACGAAAGGGATTTGATTCCAAATTTTCTTCAATCAATCCTTACATCAATTTGCTGAATATGGTACCTTGATGGGTGTGCCGTGACCGCAGGGCGCAAGCATCTGGAACAGGGCAGAAAACATATAACGCGAGCATACAGTATCTTGAAAATATTTTGCAATATAGGCTTGTCCGTTGGCTATCCAGGTGTGTATGTGGTATGCGAGCAGGCGATCTATGTCTATGATGGCTTGATCATACCAGAGATTATGCAAAGAACCCGTCAGTAATCAGGCAGGTCACCATTACAGGTAAACAGTGTTGGCATTGCAGCAGCTTTCATACTGTAAACACTTCTTCTCACGGATTGCCAATGCCTTTTCATACAACAGCTCCGCCTTGTCATACTTGCCCTGGCTGAAGTAGAGCCTAGTCTGGTTGTTCAGAGATATTGCCGTGTCCAGGTGCTCTTGCCCCAACACCTTCTCACGGATCATCAGCACCCACTCATACAGTGGCTTGAATCATATAGTTATGAACGTAGTTCAAACTTCAGCAAAGTGGTCGGAGCCGCTTATCATTCATGCGGATTAGCCGCTTAATATTCATGCATTTATGCGGAATAAGCTGCTAAAACAATTATGCAGAACATTTATGCATTCCCCTGTGCTAGTTTCAATTGGCTCCTTATGCCAAATGCAACCTAGTTAGCGCCAATTTCAGATAGACACTATATAGTTCTTTTATTCAGCGACTGAGTATTCATCACATCTCAGCTCTCACTGCTTTTAGCAACTAAGCATATACTACACCAGTAATCATTAGCAATCTTGCAGTTCAATTTGCGCATTCTGCTTTTCCAATACACAATGCCCCCCATTCACACCCAGTCTCAAGGGTTATTACCCCCAACCAGTTCCTACTCCTATTTGTCCTCCCATTTTTACCCTTACTGGACTGCATGCCTTACACAAAGAGTGCTTAGTCGCACTCTGTCAAGACTATGACTT
The DNA here is from genome assembly GCA_003990745.1 of Jimgerdemannia flammicorona. NCBI lineage: Eukaryota > Fungi > Mucoromycota > Endogonomycetes > Endogonales > Endogonaceae > Jimgerdemannia > Jimgerdemannia flammicorona. Next base: position 55,158 of record RBNI01000005.1, on the reverse strand, counting down.
ATCAGTGGTTGGTCAAAAAGACATACTGGTTGCACAATTGGACATGAATCGTCCTCTGCCAGAACCTGACCTTCTGCTAGAGCTTGACATTCATATGGATGATGCTCTCATTCAACAGCTATTGCCAGCCCTTGTCATCCATCTTGCTGGTCATCCTCCTTCTCCAGCACTGACCTTGATAGGTCCCAAATGGGCCTTTCCACCACCATTACCAGTATCGCTGATGGGCTTTCTACAGGTGGTTTCTCTTCTGGCAATGGTTCCTCCTCACCCATTGGTGCCATCCTTTCTGATAGGATCGATAGCACCACTGCCACACATTTTGCCAATTGGTGAGTCATCCTCTTCCTTTGTTTCCAATGCTATGCTACAACATGACTGAGTCCCTCCCAATTTACTGGTGTCACTCAAAACAGGTGATTATCAAATTCTAGCCAAGTGGACCAGCAATGCTCTTATTTCATGCTCAAGCAAAAAAAAGGAACCCCATCCTCCTGACCATGACCTCGACCTCCCACTCTGGCTCAAAGCCATCTTCAATATTCATAGAGCCTTGTTAGCGCTAGGTACCACTTCATTAGTGGCTCATACATCATATGCATCTCAACTTCTTACCCATGCCATCTTCATTATCAAAGTCATCAATGATCATTATGAATGGACTGCTCTTCAGCACTTTAACTGCTAAGTTCATATATTAAAAGCAGCATTTTCAGAGCTCGACATAGGCAACCCAGAAGTGGTTTGGTATATATTTGAGATGGTCATTGGTCAACCATTATCAGTGCCATTAGCTTATCAATCTGCTTAGCACATCCCTCTCCAGCACACAACTTCTCTACCCACCAGTGGTTCATCAATATCTCATACCATTGGTGGCTCTTTCGTCTCTTATTTGACAGGAAGCTCAAAACCCTCCTCTGCTTGTAATTTTCTGTGCTTTCAATGTGGGGTATGAGGGCATGACACTAGCTCTTGCACCCAAACTCTGCTCCCATGACCCACATTCACCCAAAAACCCAACGACTCTCTCTATTCCAATAGTGCTACTAGTTCAGTCTGCTGTCAATTCAATGGTATCTCTGGTTGCTCCAGCAATTGTAGTCGAGCACATATTTGCCTTTTCTGCTATGGATCTCATGCTACCTCAGCATGCTCTACTCGCCATGACTAATTTGACAATCTCTCTGACATCTGGTCACTCTACTATTCTATATCAACTTGCGGAATAGAAATGGGCCCTTTGCTGACACCCCAACCAATTGCTCATTCAATATCACTTAACTGGTCTCTATCATGGCTATCTTCACGGCAATCATTCGCATCCTGAGCTTTGTATTGATTTAATATCTGATAATCTCACATTGGCCAGATGTCCTCTCTGCCAATATTCACACTGAATTGTTAGCTGGCCACTATCTTGGCCCATTTGCATCCCTTTCCTCACTGCCTCTCAAATTTCACCCCTTCCGCAATGCACCCTTGGGTGCTATCCCCAAGAAACATTCCACCAAATTTTGGACAATACAGCATCTCTCTTTTTCTATTAGCACATCTATTAATGATGGGATAGATCCTGATGAGTTCTCAATTCAGTACCAGTTGATTCAAGCCATTATCCTTCTGCTGATTTCCTTGGATCCCTCCATGCTTTTCTGGAAAGCCGACATTGCCGAGACATTCTGCACTATCTCTGTCCACTATTTCAATTAGGCCATGCAGGGTATCTGTTGGCTCAGTCTTTTCTTTCTCAATATGTTCCTTCCATTTGGCCTCTGCTTGGCCCCCTTCATCTTTACCTCTCTGATGGATCTCTTTACATGGATCTGTAGGCAGTTATACCAACTTTCTAATTTGGGACATTTCATCAATGATTTCATCTATGTGATATTACTGTCCAGTACATATTCTTCATATACTCAGTTTCACACCATCATATCTCAATTTGGTATTCCACTCCAATTCTCCAAAGACATTCCACCTACCCCCACTATCAAATATGTGGGTTTTCTTCTCAACACTCCTAGGATGACAATTAGTCTTCCTACTGAAAAGCATACCCATATACTGGTATTACTGGCTGAGTGGCTCTTACCCTTCAGATAGACTCATCCTCATCATCTATGCCCTTGTTTCCATCATAATGCCCAATCTCTCTCAGGTCATCTTATGCACATTGTCTAGGTTCTCCTTGATGGAAAAGTATTCTGTTACTGCATCATTCACTTTGCTGCTTCCTGGAAACTACCCTATACAGGACAGCATTTTCTACCTCCTTGACTTACCACTGATTTATAGTAGTGGCAAGATATCCTTCACTCATAGACAGGTCATCATCTGCTTTTCCATTCCAACTGGCTTGATTTCAGTCTATTCATGGATGTCTCGGGTACTCTTGGTACTGGTGGCCTATTAGGGTATTACTGGTAGAGTATTTGTTGGGCCTCCTCCTTTGTAGCTCAGAGTAGTTATGACATATTCTGGAAGAAAATTTTTGCCATTTGGGTTTCATTGGTGCTTTGGGGCTCTTCATTTCATTTGCATTGCATTATTCTCTGGTGTGACAGCCAACCCTATATTGATTCTTTGGCCAGTGGTCAGGCTTGTCATCATCCTCTCATTAATGACCTTCTTCATCAGATCATTCTCTTATATCTTGACCTAGGTTTCGATATTTAGGCTTGATACATCCCTTCTACATCTAACTCTGCTGACCCATTATCTTATCTCATCCTCCCACCCCATCCCCAGAATCCTCTTCCTACATTGGTCACATCCCTCTTTGGCTTTGCCATCGATTTGATACCTGTCTCTATCAGTGCACACACACTCAGACCAGGAATCTCCAAACCAGCACCAATTCTCTCTTTTGCTTCCTCAGCTTCTACAATATTGTAGAAGCCGCTGCATTCCCTCTTCAAGATGACCTTCTGAGCTATTGGGCACTATGGCTTGCTAGCGAAGGAAAACTCTATTCTACCATCAAGAACTATTTTTATGACCTCATCACCTACCAAGTGGCTCATTGGCATGGTGCCTCTCTACAGCATACATCTCTACCTCTATTCAATGCTATCCTCAAGTCCATCCAGACCTACTCTTTGCCATTATCTGGTTCACTTGACTGCCACCTGATTACTCATCAACATCTGTGGTTAATCTGTCTCTCTCTCTGCATCAATAACCCTTTTAGTGCTATGATATGGGCTGCAGCATATACCGCATTTTATGGCCTTATGTGTGTGAGTGAACTAACTACTCAGGATGGCTTTTCTTTTCAACCCTCCTGGCAAGCATGCTGACAACACTTTCAATGACAGTGGGATTCTGTCCTCTTCCATCTCTTTTGGTCCTTGCATTTACCTTGTACAAAAATGGGGGTGGCTGGTGACATTTTTCTCAGCTTCTCCGGCACCTTTGATTGTCTATATACTGCAATCGATAATATGATGCGCATCTTTCCTGCTCAATTACAGGACCCCACCTTTTGTCTGGGTCTGGCTCAGCCTCTTCTTCGATCTACATTCATTGGGGCGATTCGGTCTCCATTGGCTGGCACTTCATTGGCAGTTGGTATTTATGGTCATTTCTTTCAAATTGGTGGTACTACTTTATTGGCAATGGTGGGCTATCCCAATCATATTATTCAACTTGCCAGCTACTGGAAATCAACCACTTTTCTTCATTATATTTGACAACTTAATCATCTTTTACTGCTAACTACCATGATGTTGGCCAGACTTCCACTATCTGATTATCAGCAGGCTATGGGTTTGGCTAGTGGTGGTCAAATATCGCCCACAAAGTGAGTTACAGTACTCTTAGGAGCCTAACTCACTTTCCAGGCCTGCAGTATTGGCTCATTTCACTTTAATGTGAATGGTGGGCCCTGGGGAAACATATGCTTCTATATAAGCCAAATACATCAACTTCAGTTACAATTACATTTTTATGTATAATTACTTCTTTATAATTATTCCAGTTTACAGTATATAATTACTCCCAATTTTATGGTCTATGCCTACATTTTACATATATTTTTATGGTTTACATTTGATTAGTCAATTATGCAAAGGATACTTTGATATAGTTATGAATATAGTTCAAACTTCAGCAAAGTGGTCAAAGCCACTTATCATTCATGTAGATTAGTCACTTATCATTCATGTGGATTAGCCACTTAATATTCATGCATTTATGCGGAATAAGCTGCTAAAACAATTATGTAGAATATTTATGCATTCTCCTGTACTAGTTTCAATTGGCTCCTTATGCCAAATACAACCTAGTTAGTGCCAATTTCAGATAGATGCCATATAGTTCTTTTATTCAGTGACTGAGTATTTATCACATCTTAGCTCTCACTACTTTTAGCAACTAAGTATATACTATGCCAGTAATTATTAGCAATCTTGTAGTTGAATTTGCACATCCCTCCCATCTATCTCTTATAGTTATATTTAATAAAATAGCTCCTTTTGCTTTAATGTGAATGGTGGGCCCTAGAGAAGCATATGCTTCCATATAAGCCAAACCCATCAACTTTAGTTACAATTATATTTTTATGTACAATTACTTCTTTATAATTATTCTAGTTTACAGTATATAATTACTCCCAATTTTATGGTCTATGCTTACATTTTATGTACATTTTTATAGTTTACATTTGATTAGTTAATTATGCAAAGGATACTTTGCGATTGTGATATCAGAATGGCAGTTCTGATTTCAGTAAAGGCACTCATGGTATTGGTGAGAATTTGATTTTTTTTTTTTTTGTTTCAGAACAAAGTTGTTGATGACATCACAGTATCTAATGAGTTGTGGAAGTGTGGAATATAATAATTTAATACAAAATATGCATAGGGATTTCTATTAACTAGTAGTGCTAATAAAACTTTTGTAATCTAATTATAGTAGGACTCTGTATATATATAATTTACTTTACATTTCTGGTTTCACTTGTATAATGTAATGTCAAATATAAATTATCTGTATATTTGTATAGATAATAGATATGGCAACTTATTTGCAGAAATATGACAATGATGTATCAACTATATAGGAAATGAGCTATCAAGATTTACACTACCAATAATATACTTTAACTTTATATATATACTTACATTAAATCAACCAAAATGCCACTGTAGTAATAATCTTAATTTCATTTGATAGATACCTCTAATTAACTGTAAAGTTTGCTCCAAAAGAACTGCCCAGTCTATATTTGATAAAGCCTACAGAGGGACTGCAGTATGATATTAATAGAAGATATGTGATATCAGATAAATAAATATAGCATAATGAGATATTAATATATTACTAAAATATACATTATGATGGAAAAGCCAAGATAGAATTCTATAAGGGAACTTTTATCATCAATACTCAAAATAAGTTTTCTAGTATTATATCATTTACTTTCAATTATTATAAATAATCCAACTTCAGTTATATGATGCAAAGTAGTAAAGAAGTTATTGAGCTTTATAATGAAACTATTCCTGTTATTGATCTATATATATAATTTAGTTAATAAAGCTAATAATCTGCTATATAGTAGAGAAGAAGGATAATATAGATTAAAATAGAAGTTTTAAAAGAAACAGATACTATTAGTGAGATAGAGAGAGAAATAATAATACTATAAGTCCTGCATGAAGCAAAAATTACCACAGTTTACCTTAACTATACATACTATGAAATATCTACAAACTCTCAATTACTAATCTACTATATAAGTTGATAAACTCCACCTTACTATCCTGGTATATAACAATAGTATTTATTAGTAATAGAGATATTGAACACCTCTATTAGGTAGATAATAGTATTGTAGTTGACCTTATAAATTATCTTACTGAGTGATATAGAGATATAAATAAGAATATAATAAATATGAAGTCATGTTTTGCTATTTTACCTAATATAGTAAAACCAATATATACTATATAATATATACTATCTTAATCTCTCATTCCTCATCCTTTCTCCTTAACCTTCTTTCATTATCTTCACTACTCCCTTATCTCTTCTCTCTCTCTTGTCAACTCATTTAGAAGATTCTGGTTTCTATAAAACATCCTTCCAGATCTCAAAAACTAGACATCTATACTACTAGTATAACTCTTACCCTCTCTTCTCTTCTATCTAACTCTTACCCTCTCTTCTCTTCTATCTAACTCCTTATCTAATTTCAATATATTATCATTAAATAAAAATTTATAATGAAGCAAGATTGCTAGTATATCTGAGATAGAATATCTATACTAGATCACACCAGGCTATAGGTTGAAGAAGGAAATATATTATAGAATATGAGCAAGTATATATGAGAATATATCTTAATATAAAACTAGAATAGTTATACTGATTATAGCTTTAGAAATAAAATATATATATAAGTTAGATAAAAGAATAACTCAGATAGAAGACTATGGTGAGAGTAGTTATATTAGACAGTGAGCCTAAAAATAGAGTTGAGATAAGATTTCATATTTATGTTCATATCTGTATTTTTGAGAAAATAATAGAACATGAGACTATCTATTGATATATTAGCAGTAGTGCCCCCAAATGAATCAAATCAATTTGAATCAAATTGAATTGAGGGTCATTCAAATGAATCAAATTAAATTCAAATCAAATTAAATTTGAATTAAATTGAGGGTTTGATTCAAATCCCATTTTTTGAAATATAATAACTTGACAAATATATATCTAAATTCAATGATCTTTAGCTTGTTAGATTTCCCTATATAAGAGAAATCTAATAGGCTAAAAGTCATTGAATTTGGATATATATTTATCAAATTATTACATTTTGAAAATAGGGTTTGAATTAGACCTCAAATTGAATTAGCCTTCAATTCAATTTAAATCAAATTGAATTGGACCTTTGATCTGATTTGTTGGGAGTACTAATCAGTAGCTTAGAGATATGTGAAAGAAGAAGAATAATTGTTAAATAGAGAGATTATTGTGATTAGTCTTATAAGAAAAAGAGATCTATAAAGTCCAAGTTATCATTAAGCTTGAGAATACTTTTGAGATTAAAAGTCAAGAATAGGAAATGATATAATAAGAGAATATAGTATCTCTTAAGCTACTTTAACTAATTCTACTAATTTTTAGTTAATATATATCTATTTATAAATAAGTAAAATCTATTTATAGTAATAGAGTTGACTCTATATTAGTAATAAGTATTACAATAGTACAAGAGATAAATAGATTATAAGACAACTTGCAGGTTATAATTTGTGATAGTAATAAACTTTTCAGATCAGTATAGAGAGACTATATAAAGTTAAAATATTCAAATTCTGTTTTTTTTTTTAAAAAAAAATTGTTTTATTAAATGATAAATAGTATTATCAACAAAGTAATATTATTATTGAAGTACTCAGAGTTCCCTTAACCAAAAATTATATTTCTAAAAATATTAATATCTAAGTACTTAAATCAATTCACTCATATTTTATTTTCATAACTTATAATTTTCATATGTTAGTTATCATACATCTCAAAGAGAGGAGGTAGATTGGGTTGACAAGTGCTTTTATAGCAAAGCTTGAAGAGTGGCATTGTGGGATTGTGGATGCCGATTTTTTTTTTTTTGCAGTTATCAGCCAAATGCTCATTGGCCAAATGGCCTAGTGGCCGTTTCTCCAATCTCAGATGATTTGATGACGTAATTCACGCGCCAAGCCAAGTAATCGGCCGCCGCCTATACTCAACCTACCAGACGGACTATCTCATACTGGGATACTGGAGCCGCGTGATGCTGGAGACATGTCAGGTTGAAGTAAATGAACATGATATGTGTATCTGCCGAGCTGCCCAGATCAAACACCACTGAGAAAGGGTTTTAAATACAATATATATATATTCTAGGTCATTATGTTTAGCCATCGAGGATAAACGAACTGCCATATGTGGTGAAGTCTGTCTCAGGAGATGACTGGAAAAAAAACGACAAGCTCCGATATTCCATCAGAGACATTGAGAAAAACGCCATTGTCACGACCCACCTATATCAAAATATCCTGACGTTAAAATACAGATGTTGTTTCCACGTTGTCGCCATCGCAAATTATTGAATTAAAGAGCGAATTCCCTTGTGCGATTCTCAAGCATCTCATGGTGGAGTTGAAAGGAAATGTAATCCCCCGTGCATGGGATATCGTGAGATTCCTCATCACCTAACGAATTTATTTATATTAGGCGCGATCGAAAATCATCCCTATCGAGGAAAGCGAGGCTTCTAAATCCGAACATGTATGTGGCCGCGGCTAACCTCTACAAAAAAAAAAAAAAAAAAAAAAAAACAGTTCACAGTACACATCCACAAAGGTAAGAATAGGCACACTTCATTCAATTTTGCAATAGAGGAGCATGTGACATGGAAAGGGTTTATGCAAAAGGCAGTTCTGGCAAGTATATACATATCGGAAACTATGGTCTTTTTTTTTTTTTTTTTTTTTTTTTTTTTGTGATAAGCATCTGTACTTTGCAAAATGTATTGGCAGATGAATTGTAAACGCAAGTCTAGCGAACCATCGACCGAACCTGTATTTGGCATTGTCGAATGCAGAAAACCAATGTTTTTTTTAGAATGCATGCTAGGTAAAAATGTAAGTCTACTTTCAAGCTATCTAACCCGATTTTCATCATGTATGGGGATGACGAGATAAGGGGTGAAATAAATAAATAGATAAAATAAATAGCCATTGCATGGTTTCGGGAAGAAGTTAGATGTTTCGGATAACAACACGTTTCTTATGCAATTTATATTGATTGAGACTTTCATTTGATAATATAAGATGAATTTTTTCTCATATGTCCGTTGTCCTGCCGCGTGACAATTCAATTTATACTCTACATTTTACGTCGCTCCGCACACACTCATCGGGCCCCGATTCCCCGTTGGGCATACGGATATGCAAATAAATAAAATGTATATACTGCTAAGAAGCAAGTAAAAATATATCCATGCCTACGTCCCCAGCGGGTCAAATCTACACCCTCACCAGCGCTTCCACTAGCGCTCTCCCCCGCACTTGCTTCCACCCGTGCCCCCACCGAGACACAGGCCGGGCCCTCAAGTCGCATACAAATTTGAAGTTCGATGCGAATATCTTCGACACCAACTACACGCGTTCGTTTGTGACTACGTCTACTCCCGCTCGACGTCGAAGCGCCGGCCCATTCGTTATTCGGCGTCATCACCTTCGTCGACGTCATCATCGTTGTCATCGGATTCGCAATCCGACGTCGGTGGACCCCGCTTGTGCACCATGTCCGCAGTCGGGCCCGAGTGTCAGGTATGGTTCGTTGGCCTTGGGCTTGCACCAGTCGGCTTCTTGATCAGCCGGAGAAGTGGTTCGAAGCAAGCATCTCTGCCCACCGCATGGTTGATGAATTTGTCGGCGTCGCGCATGCTCATCCTGACGATGTGGTCACAGAACCTGCCACCTTCCGCGAACGGTGTGAGATGGAACATAATCACATAGCTTGCGAGGATCTGGAAGCACTTAAGATAGCGCCAGATATCTTTGTCGACTACCCCCATCGCGTCTGGTCTCAGCGCTCGTCTTGGCCTTGATGAACGGCTGCAGCATGGTTTCGAGATGATAGTATCGGTATGTGAGGTACACCATCGCGGCGTGAAAGGCCTGGTCGTCAAAGCCCGAAATCGTCTTGGCCTTGGTGTATGCCGTGTCATTTCGCTCGCCGTAGCGAGCTACGAACTTGATTTCTCTACGCGGCCGTGTGTTGCGCTGAAGCCGAAGAGATGGGTGGTCGCGATGTTGAGCCCGTGCGTTAAGCACAGGGCACAGATGGTTTTGTCAAGCACCATGACGTTGGGCATTGCGTCGGACACTGACTGCGACAGCAGAACGGATGGAAGCTTGATCTCGTCACGCCGTTGGACCAGTGTAATATACACGTCCTCGGCCACAGCGCGGGCGGGTAGATTCCATCTGACGGTGGACAACCTGTGTAAGCTCCGCGAGGGCTTGAACGGCGAGAGATTTGTGGTTCGTACTGGGCGGGTGTGAGGATGGCATTCAGGAAAGCTCGGTCCGTGACATCTGCAAAGGTAAAGTGGGCTGGCCTACCGACGATTCTTTGGATGCGATTGGTCAACCAGGCATGGTATGTAATCGCACGGATATGAGAGGTGTTACTGGCTCACTTTGCTCACTCTCAATCTCCCATTCCCATATCTAAACGCAGGAACGAAATCGCGACCAGCCTCCACGACTCTATCGTCACCTACCGTATTTCCAGCCTCATTGACTACGCCAACGTTTTCCGCCCATACCTCCGTCGCATTCGCTTTCCTGTTAAGGGGTTTCTTCAGCACACATCCTCCAGTTTCCCCCATGACATTGGCACCGACCAACTCCCCATGCTCGAGGATAGCGTCATCCACATCCTTGCAACTTGATGAGATCACGTTCACGGACCCGACATTCAGCTTCTCACGTTGTTGGCTAGCGTCGGGAAACCTCGGCTCGGACGTCCTCGAGCCCGTGCTCGTCGCACAGCTTGATCGCCACCTCCACCAGCTCCCGCACAGCGCCACCTTCATGGACATATTCTACTCGGCCCCGACGCGCTTCCACTACCTTGGCCCGCCAGGCGAGGAGCTGATTTCGGCGTGGGCCACTTCTATAGGAAGCTCATTTGGTGCTCGAAGCTTTGGGATCTTGATGATATGGAAATTGAATTCGACGTCGCGAGGGAATGGGGGATCGAGAAGACCGCTTAATGGTTCGGGGAGGGAAAGCCGTGGGTGCCGGGGGGGATGGCCAAAGGAGTTACCGGTGTCGATTTGTGGGTGGGGCGAGGAAAAGGCGGCGATAATGCCGATTAGTGGGTGGAACAGAACGCATGATTCAAGTTGGCAGTATCGTAATGGATGTTGGAGGTGGATTGGTCAACCGTATGGTAGAGTCAGTGGTTTACAAGCAGCTACAATTTACTATCATTGACTTTAACTATTTTTGTTGGCACTCGTGCCCTACTGCATGGTCCTTCGTGGGAGGATTTTACTGGCGTTTGACCAATTTGTGTGAAATCTTCTACGTAAATGAGATCGACGATCTAAAAGTCTTACATCTGGTTTCACCGGCCACAAAATTGTTTATCGAGCAGCGCCGAAATGGAATGCCTCTCAGCCAACTAAACATCGTCGGCTTACCGAACTACCGACGAACAGATCGATCTCTACGGGCTTTGTTCGGTTTCCCTCATGAATGTCAATATCGGTTAAAATACCTTCCCACAACTCATTACCTTTCTTGTATGCGTCCACCATGTGGAGGATTGCAGAGCCTATCGCCATTTATATATGAAATTTTGTCTGCAATTATATTCACCAAGGCGGCGAAATTTGTTGTTATGACACTTCGCACCCGCCGTCGGCATCCTAGACCCTGCACAATACTGGATTCTCACATCACCACCGGAGGAGGCCTTTCCCACACAACCTCTTCACGCCCGACCGCCTCTCGCTACATATCCCTCTTCCAGCTCTTTGTCGCATCGGACTGCACCGCTCGTCCGCTCGACATCACTTGTATATATTGGATGCTCGTGTGTTGATCGGACGGACAGTTGGGGTTTGTTTATGCAAAGGCAATATCTGGCATCGTCGTAAAATGGCCGACCAAGTCATATGTTCACCATAAAAAAAAAAAAAAAAAAAAAAAAAAGGCCGACTTTTTTTTTGTCTGGGGGAGTACAAGTTCGCTGTCACGCAAGCTAGAAAACCTTTACCACGTTTCCTCCGTGGTTAGCTGGAATGACATCTAAATAAAAATATATTTCATTGTAATGGAGAATCTGGCCGCCGTTGATTCAACATTTGGTAGAATATCTAAACTTCCTCGCCATGTCCGGAGGTCGCGGGACAGTAGGGTGTGTTAGTGGGAACAATTCCTGGGTTCTACTGTTCGAAATTCGATTTCTTTATAATTCTTGTCCATTAAATATCATATGTATCTGCGCCGACTGATCGACAGGTCCCTCCTTGAGCAAGGACGAAAACGAGGGACATATGCCAAGCGACGGTCGATTATCGGAGATAGTGAGATGGGTTTGGAAGTAGGGCCATGAGATAAATGTGCGGAACATGCGAAATGTAGATAGTCGCGGGATTTTTCCTGACTGGCCTGAATCTCTCTGGTATGTCAGAACTGTTCTAAGCATTGTGTGCAGCTACGTGATGCTGAATCTCTCTAGTATGTCAGAACTATGTGAAGCATTGTGTGCAGCTGCGTGATTGAATGAAGCTCACGATCTTGGCGTGTTCGTTCATCTCCTATTTATTTTAAAGTTAATGGCATTGGCAACAAAGGAGCACGCGTCCTAGCTGGGCCTTTGAGGCAGAATACGACCTTGACCAAGCTGAATCTCTCCGGTATGTCAGAACTGTGTGAAGAATTGTGTGCACCTGCGTGATTGAATGAAGCTTACGATCTTGGCGTGTTCACTCATTCCCTGTTCATTTTAAGTGAATAGCATTGGCGACGAGGGAGCACGCGCCCTAGTCGTATCTCTGAAGCAGAATACTACCTTGAGCAAGCTGAGTCTCTCCGGTATGTCAGAACGAGCATTGTGTGAGCTGCGTGATGGAATGAAGCTCACGATCTGTGCGTGTTCGCTCATCTCCTGTTTATTTTAAAGGGAATAGCATATATGACGAGGGGGCACGCGCCATAGCTGAGCCTTTGAAGCAGAACACGACCTTGACCGAGCTGAATCTCTTTAGTATGTCAGGCCTGTGCGAAGCATTGTGTGCAGCTGCGTGATTGAATGAAGCTCGCGATCTTGGCGTGTTCGCTCATTCCCTGTTTATTTAAAGATAATTACATTGGCCACGAAGGAGCATGCCCCATAGCCGAGTCTCTGAAGCCGAACACGACATTGACCGAGCTGGATCTCTCCAGTATGTCAGAACTTGTGTGAAGCTTGTGTGTAGTTGTGTGATTGAATGAAGCTCACGATCTGTGCGTGTTCGGTCATCTCCTGTTTATTTTAAAGGTAATAGCATTGACGAGGGGGCACGCGCCCTAGCTGAGTCTTTGAAGCAGAACACGACCTTTACCGAGTTGAATCTCTCCTGTATGTCAGAACTGTGTGAAGCATTGTGTACAACTGCGTGATAGAATGAATCTCATGATCTTTCATCCCCTGTTTATTTTAAAGTTAACGGCATTGGTAACGAGGGGGCACGCACCCTAGCCGAGTCTTTGAAGCAGAACACGATCTTGACTGAGCTGAATCCCTCCTGTATGTAAGAACTGTGTAAAGCATTATGTGCAGCTGCGTGATTGAATGAAGCTCACGATCTTGGCGTGTTCGATCATATCCTGTTTATTTTACAGATAATAACATCAGTAGCGAGATGACCTGCACTCTAAGCAAGTCTCTGAAACAGTGCAAACTGTTATTATAGATTTGAGAACTATTTGCAATCAAGAGCTTATAGTTACTGCAGTGAATGACCATATCTCTTAGTTTACTACTATGCGTAGGCAAATTTTATATTTTTATAAATGAAAACTTTGACAATGTTATTGAAATTTAAGTACAATCTGATGCTTCTTTTACAAAAGAAATTTCAATTTCCTTGAAATTCGCTTTTTGATTTAGCACAATCACATAACTTTGTTCCTTTTATTTTAGCTATGATATGACTTGGAGCCCCATTTTGTCAGCCTATCCGGCATGACGACCACAATGGTGAGACGCATCACTTTTGGCGTTTTTGCGCCTCCTCATTGCGGCCGCGCCTGTCGTCTCACCCCTTGAATTTGTTGCGGTGCTCTCTAAAAAAACTGTCCGAGAGACTCGGGCTCCTCATCGATGATGTCGCGGAGATCGCCTAGAGCATAAAAAAAAGTGCGATGGAAATTTAATAAAACGATCCACGAATGTGACCATAACCAAAGCAACAGAACTTACCGGAGAAGTCAGCCCGGCCCATTTTGACATATTCAAAGAAATCGAGGATAGTTTCGATTTTGGTCTCCATGAGATGATTCCTCACTGGCTCGCGACGGTACTTGTGGCGTCTCTCATCGTTACGATCCTTCTAATCGCCATCGCAACATTCATCCTTGCAACCCACCAGCAGCCTGAGCAACAGCGCCAACGGCCTGACCCTCGCGTCTACCGTGCCTACCCCCATCCTCATCGCTAAGCCTCTCGAGCTCCTTCCTCATCTTGGAGTGAGACACAGCCTCGAACTGGATATTATGCTCGCCAATCGCGTTGCGCTATTTCCTCACTGTTCAAGGCTCAGCTCACATCAGGCGGTAAATGCGGTGGTGGTGGCGCTCATTGAGAGACTCCCAACGGAAGTCCTACAGGTTTCGCTGACCCTGGGATGACTCTGGGGCTGGGCCTGCAACTAAGTCTGAGTTTGAGCATAGTTGCGGCCATCATCATGGCCATTGTCACCCCGATGGCCGCGGGTCAGGACAACGTAGGGCAGATATTGTTGAGGTTGACAGGGGCGAAGTGGCCGTCACGACCGGTGCTCATTTTAAGGATACGCTCGTCTTCGATCATTGGGCCCCAAAGCAGGAATAGCTGCTGGACGAAATCGAGCCTGCGTTTGTTGGATTTGTGAGATGTGTACTTGCCGTCGGATGCGCATAAGAGGATGTGAAAGTAGAAGACATTTACCTGAGCTCCCTAAACTCGCCAAGGTACCTGAGCTCCCTGTCCTTGGCTTTGGCGCCAATCCTATATTGCAGCATCAGGTTAGGAACTCACAAGGACGTCATGAGAACGTGATAGGTGTTCTCACGTCCCATGGCATCGATGAGTAATTCTCCGTGGCGAACCCTGTTGCGAGTCATATCCGGGACAAAGACGGCGCACTAGCAGTCGCAGAAGGCACGGCGGAGGGATTTGTAGTCGTCGCAGTCGATTTCCTACCAAGTATCATTCAGTAATTAGTATCCGGGATTCGTGGCAAAAACGGAAGCAAACAAGGATCACTTACGACAATGCGGGCACCCATACCCGCAAATCGGAGCAATCCTTCACAGGACCCGAACGTGGCAATCGCCGTGACGGTCGCGACCATTGCGCTCGGACTCACGGAGCAAGTATATGGCGATGCAGTGGCCGAAATAGGTATCGCCGCCTGTAATGGCAACAACATCCCTGCGAGTGGTAGTTGCTGGTGTTGGCGATGGCGGTGGCGGTGGCGGTATGGCATTTTTGGTTTCGGGTGGGAAGGAATTCAGTTGCTAAACGCGATGGAGAGAAGGAGATACTGGGATGAGGGGCCTTTGTCTTTTGGGCAAGAAGATGGAACATAATGTCGTAACATCCACTGCCGCAAACGGTTGATCCTATGGCAAAAGTGGCTTAGGCAAGTCGACTTACATCATGTCTTACGGAGTTCTTTTCTTTGAAATGCATCTTTATATGCATAATGCCTACCTGCTGGCTGTCACCAAGCATCCGGCTTATCCCAGACAATGTGTGCAACGGCTGTATCCACTTCTCTCCGGGCCCAAGTCAGCTAAATTGTAAGAATAAGATTCTACTCGTCTGCCGACTTCGACGTAAATAAATACAAATGAATGCATGCGTATTTCAAATGGAATGTTTCCATCCCATTTTTGTTTTACTGTTATTGCTTATAGGGTTTTTGTGAGGAGGTCACCAGTAGTGGGCGGACCTCAAGTCTTAGAAATTCGTTCATCACCCTACATTTTGAGATTTATTTATATGCACTCATCAACCTCAACTACAATGCATAAGAAATCGCCCTTGAAATTCTGTTGAGTTTGTGGATAAAAATTGTGAAAGCCAGGGAGGTCGACACTTGATGCGTGAACCGGAAACCGCCTTCTGCTGACAGTGAGGAGCACACACCGAAGTGGCAATTAGTCATATTCCACAATCGACCATAAACCCTGTGACTGTTAATACCGAGTGCAACGTGTTTCGCCAAAGGTTATCTTCAATTTTCATAAACTAACACGTTTTGTCACCTATGATGAGGTCCGATGTCTTCGCTGCATATGCCGATTACAACATTTTTCTACTTGGGTGCAAATGGAAAGAATGTCAGGTAGGCATCGCAGAGATCCTATCTACATCCATAAACCGTGACAAACTTTGCCCATCGTCGATTAATTGACGCAGCCCATGAGCTCCATGCATCTAGAAAGCCCACTTGTGTTGTGTGATGACGACTCGTCCAACATAATCGCGGATCGCCACAATCACGCCGTCCAGCACGTGCATGGAAATTACACATTCATTTGTCGCGAAGCGTATTATCGGGATTGTGAACGTGAGGACTTTTTCACCCGCTTTGACAATCCTCATAAAACAAAAGTTCGATGGACGGCAAGTCAGTCACAATGATGCAACACGAGGGAAGTCTCCTGACGTCCTTCTCCGCCTGTACGCCAATTGAGAGTAGGCGCCCTCCAACAGGACGGTGTTTTGCGAGCCGACAAACCAATTTCCGAGCGAGTGGGGTTCAAGTCGACGCTTTCTATTCGACATACCCATTTGCTTACTGGCATTTAACACTGCGGGTAGCCCCCACAAGTAATTACTGTACGCTAGACTTTGTACACCATAGTTAGTAATGAAAATCGGGATCAGGAGAATGACTTTGAACAATCCATTAAAATATTTTTATTCACCCAATACCGGCTTAGTTTATATTACAAATAGAACAACAGTTGACTGTGAACACCAAGACAGCAAAATAATTGAAACAAATGACATTCCATAGAGAGGGGAGGTGGCAGGAAATAAATATCAACAAGAAAAAGTGTGCGTATATGTGCTATAGGTAAAGTAAAGAAGTAAAGGCGATGGGGAAACGAAGGCTGCCGCCAACTTGAAGAATCAATGTTCGATGAGGACCGTTAGGTCAGGTTGCGTTATAAGGAAGGGAGGGAGGGGAAAACAGGGTCAATCAAGATCATTGCCAAGCTCGTGTTCCTTGTCCCCGCCTACAGAGCTTCGACTTTCAAGTCACCGGTCATGACCCTAGCGACCCTCCCAAACGCCTCTTTGATGGCATCGGCGTTAGATTTGGCTTTAATATGCAAGCCCCCGTTTCGGCTTGCTTGGCAAGCTTGTATAATTTCTCCCTCGTTTTCTAAGTTGCCGACCGTAATGGCCAGCAGAGAGATGCGGCCACTGCTTCGGAGTACCGACTGAACATTGTTCCGCGCGGTGGGACTTGAGGAGTTGTCGTAGCCATCTGTGAGAGCGACGACCCAAAGCGCACGAGCTGACCCAAAGGTGGGCTTGGATGACGACTCGGAGGGCGCGGATTCCAGGGTCCGAATGGCATGTAGTAGGGCGTCCCCTGATGAACAAGAGAGTACAAGCGTGTTAAATTGGTCAATGATCACCAAGATGAAGAAAAGCGGCGATGTTGAAAGAAATAATCTTACAGAACGCGGTAGCTCCATCAGTCTGTGTTCTAGTCTGCACTAAATTGATCATCATCGTCTCGTCTCTTGGTTGAAGAGACCAAACCACTTGCATCCTGTGTTGGAACGTGGTCAAGCTCAACCGGTCACCGGGGAAAGTGTACTTAGAGATGATATCTGTCAGGCTCTGGCGGCACGCCCTAATGTACGAGCCAGCCATGGATCCCGAGCAATCGAGCACGAACGCGACGTCCTTCGCAGTCGAGGACATCTCGAGACCGCGGCCGAAGAGAGGCTCACCGACTTCGCGGACCGAGACGGCAAGGGCAGGGCGGTTAAAAGAAGGAGATTCGCAAATGCGGATGACTTCTTCAACACAGAAGCGCTGCACGTAGGCAACAATGGTGTCGTAACGCTGGAGAACGTCTGTGAAACGGATGAGCGAGAGTCATCAATGAAAGACCCCCAAATGAGAAAAAGATTGTTTAAAAGCAGGAAGAAACTACTCACAGGTATACCACGCCACAGCCTCTTCCGGCTTCTCATTCCGATCGGCCAACATGCCCATATTCATCGCCGCGTACTGGATGCTAACATGATTTCCCCTCTTCTTGACAGTCTCGTATGCGTCAGTGATCAGGGTGGCTGCCTCGGCAGCCCGCCCAGTATCCATGTAAAGTTGGCCCAAGTTACCCGACACCTGCGCGATGCCCTCGACGCTATCGTTCTTACGGTGCAAGTTGAGGGACCTCTGCAGATGCTGCTCAGCATTCGCCTGATTTGCGTCGGACTGTGGCTCATATTCTTTGTAAAGAACCCCGAGATTCATGAGCCGGTTAGCGAGTACAATCTCATAGGCCGCCTTGCGGCTAGGGTCCTTCTCGAGGTTTGCGAGACTTTCGGCTGCGCATGAACATGAAATGCGTGTTATTCGAGTGTCAATCATAGCGGTGCGAGACAGAATGAATGGCGAACTTACCATTTTGAATCGCAAGGTTGTACATGTCCAGGGCCTCGTTGAAGCGGTTGCCCATTTGCTTTAACGCGTTGCCTTTGTTGTTAAGGCAGACACCGCGGCCTCGCTCGTTGCGAAACTGGACCATCATCCTTTCGGCTGCCTCGTACTACGTGCAGGAACGAGAAAATTATTAGGCCAATTGGCATCGAGGAAATAAACAGTGGCTACAAGTGGAGACGTACGTTCGCCAACGCTCGGTCGAGGTCTCCGGCGTAGTAGGCTTGGTTGCCGAACCGAACTGAAATAGGTTGTGGAAATTCACATTAGCAACCTAAACCGTTGCACTCACAAACAGAAAAGGTCTAGTTAAGCTTTCAAACCTACCAGCAATAAGCAGATTTTTAAAATGCTCATGTATGATATTAAGCTCGGCCGACACGGGCTCCCTTTCCCCAAGTTCTACTGCCAAATCCGCCTGACACATGCGAGTAAGCCAGTCATTCAACTCCGCAATAGGAGCCAAGATGCGCTCCGCTGTCTTTCGACATATCCAGTAAGCGATGTAAGTGAGGACTAACAAGAATACGAAAACAAGGGCAGCAGCGGCGCCACTAAAAATGGTCGTTCGAGTGCGCATCTGAATGCTCAGTGCTACAATTTCTGATGAGGGTACGGTGAGGCAGACAATGAAATCCGTGCCATTGATCGGAGCGGCAGCCACACGCCATTCGGCGCCGGATTTCGTGTAGACGTCAGAGAGACCACTTGCTGCGAGATTTTTGACGAGGGCGAGGAAGGCCGCGCCTTGTTGAGCGTCGCCGGCGAATTCGGCGGTCGCAAGGGTGGTCGGTTTCGCGTAAATGTCGATGGGCTTGCCGGCGCTATCTACTGTCGGACTTGGTGAAAATAAATATAATGATACATTATAAGTCTAGTCACGGGTTCATGGCTTGAAATACTGCATGAAAAATGACTACTTACTATATGATAAGGACTCCGTTCAGATCCATCATAAACATATACCCATGCGGCAACACAAATGACTTGGTCAACGTGCTATTTAATTCCTCCATTTCCATTTCAATAGCAATAACGCCTTTGAGCCCCTCCTGTGTAAAGAACGCCTGAGATGTGGTAGTAACGACGCGGTTCGTGACGGCGCTGATGAACGGCGCCGAGAACTGGGCGGGCCCTAGGGCATCGACGACGCCCACCGTAGAAGCGGACATGAGTGCCGTCTGATACCAAGAGCGGCACGCCGGAATAAAGCCTATTTTCCCCTGCAGCTCGGCCGGGACGTAGGACTCATTACAGAAGGTCTGGGTACGGCGGGTATCGTCAAAGACGTAGGGGTAGCGTCGGAAGCCGAAGTCGGAGAAGCCCGCGTAAACCGCTTCGATGGAGGGCTGGGGTTGAAAAGGGCTGGGTTAGGCGATTGTAAAGTAGGAGTTGATAAAGCCCTAATAAAGGTGGTGTTGAAATACCTTGCTAATGGCCAGGGCTCGCATCACATTGTCCAAGACGGTGGAGCGGGATTGAGTGTCCGTAGGAGTATTGAGCTGGGCGGTGGTGGTGACGTTAACGCTGAAATACGCCGAATACAACCTTTCCTGGTTTCCCGACGGTCTCGGAGGGTCAACGGGCGGGCTGTCGATCTTTGTGGAAAAGTAGGATGCGTACGGCCTTATGGACGAGGATAAACGTAAATACCATTTACAATTGCAATTTCTAATATTGTGCAAACCGTCTGAAAACCCGCATTCGAATACACTTACTTGGTAACATTAAGCGGCAGCTCATTTGACAAGTCCGACCGAAATAGCTCGATGGCGTATGTGGAGGCCAAGATGTTGTCGTAAAGGAACTCATTAGTGATGGCTTGGACGATTGCTGCGCGGCTGACGGAAATACTCTTGAATGCATTAATCTCGGCATTCTGAATGATGTCCTGGATGGCCGACGTCCAATCGTTTGACTGTTTGTAGATGACGACGACCATGCCGAGGCCGAGGATGAGCATGCCGAGAGTGAGAGGCACCACCAGGCTGAAATGGTGGCGAAAGTTTGACTCGATAAGTTGTTTTCCGCATGATACAAGACAGGCATTCAATGCATTGTATGTACCGAAGGATAATGTGGTTCGTCAGTTTCATGATTGAGATGTAGTGTTTTGGTGGGGAATGTTTCGATGAAGTTTAGGCCATTTATGGAGCCCGAACCGCAGCACCGGGAAATTGTTCGTCCGTCTGATAAGAGGGTCAGGTGTGGCGCTCGACATAATTTATGAGATGAAATTTTTAAAAAGGTACCAATTCAGATAGGTCATAAGGTACTTTTTAATAAACTTTATATGTTTTCCCCATTGAGTCGACGGGATCGGAGGTCTTCATTAAGATAGGGTTTGAAGCTATTCCAAGCAAAGTTCGTGGAATTCCGTTTTCGTGTCATGTGCACGAATCTATTTCTCTTTGGAATCCACGCGTAAAAAATTCAGAGCTCACTTGATTAACTTTGTGATCGTCCTAGTGGAAGAGCTATGGTGGCAAGCAAGTGAGTGACCCGAAGTCTTCTATCTAGAATTTCACGTCAAATTCCATCGCTGCCTTCCAAGATGGGTGACCCGGTCTAAAAATAGGTTTCCAATAGAAATTCAATTTTCTATCGTTGACAGTTTGTGGATAAAAACACACGCGCTCAGGGAACAGGTGACGGGGACAGCGTCACTGCACACATAAACACGGGCACCGGCCCCCTTCCTTCGCGCCACCTATAATATCCTCCTGTTTTCGTTATTTCTTCCCCATCAACAGCAGCCTTGTCGAGTCACAATCATTGACCTCTGAGACAAGATGTTTGCAAACTGGCGCTCATACTCGCTCAAGAAACAGATGCTGATAACTTTCAGCTCTAGCGTCTTCATATCTCTCACCCTCGTCGAGCTCATATGTATTCTCTTCCTATGGGCCGTCATTCACAACATCAAAGATACTTCGACAGACATTCTGGTATGATATCACTTAATTTTCATCTGCCCCCCTTCTCGCACTGATGACACCCACGAAATTCTAACAAAATTCCAGACAAGCCAGATTACACAAAATCTGGCCGATTCCGTGACCCACTCGGGAGTTTTATTCGAAGACAGCCTGAAAAGGATTGCCGAGTCGGTCGTATTACCCATCGCCCAAGCGACGGGGGACACATTCAGGACGGATCAACCTTTGAGCGCCGAACCTAGGTAATGCGTCTGCCAAATGAAAAATTGGCATAGTTTAATACAAGCGATAACACTCTACTGAACTTCGACGTTGCCCAATTTTTAGCTTTTTTGACAATTTAGCAGGCATCCAAGCAGCAGGTCAGACGATTCCCCAAACTGGGGAACGGTAAGTTTTCACATGCTCACACGCTTACACGCTCACTCGTAAAAGACCCCCCAAATTGCAATATCATTACTTACTCACTTACAACTCCCTAGCTATGCCGGCCTCCCAATCAGCCTGTTCCACTCGACCTGGATGCCTAGCAATTACACTGGCTCGGACCCTCCCACCACACTCACGGCCGAGCAACAGACTGTGATTAGTAATAGCGCACACGTGGACCACCTCTTTCGAACCATGTACACGCAGAACCCGAATTTACTCGCCTTGTTTGTCGGCTTCGATGCCTTGCTCTTCCGCCACTACCCCGGTGCCGGCCTGATCCGCAACCAAGGCGCGTACGATCCCACCATCCGCCCGTGGTACACGACTGCAAAGACGTACGCCTCCTCGCCCGCTGGCCCGTCATACATTATTACGGACCCGTATAGTGATGCTTCGGGGAGGGGGTGGTGTGTGTCTATTAGCGCTGTTATTACTAACACCGCTACAGGAAATATCGTAAGTATACTGGACCCCTTCATTGGAAATTTTCGAGAAATTTACCCCCGATGGACTACTAAGCTTTTTTTACTGTGCTCATGTCCCGCCACCGACCTTACACATACCCGCGGAACTCCAGCTCGGCGTGGCCGGCATCGATCTCCTTATCGGCACGCTCAAATCCAATCTGGAGCGTCTTGCCGTGAACGGTAGCCAAACCTCCCTCTACCGGCTCAACGGCGTCGCGATTGCTAACCCTACCTGGGACCTGGTCTCCTGGAGTTCAAATGCTAGCACGAAGGATCGTCCCTTCCTGTACAGTGACTCGTCAAAACCTGTCATCTCCAACGCACTCTGGAACCAGATTGTCTCCTCTTCAGGGGATCAAGCGTCTTCGCAAGTCTACAAGGACCCGACCACATTGGTGTCTTACCTTGTCGTGTGGCAAATGCTGAACCTGACCAATGGAATGACAGGCGAGAAGCCGTCATACGTGTCTGTTGCAGCGTTTCCGTTGTCGGAGATTAATGAGCCCATTGACATTGTCAACGCGGATATGAATCATACGTTTACGATTTATGCGGCGAGTTCGATCGCGTGCTTTTTATTTGTGTTGGGTATCGTGATTATGACCGTTGTTGCTCTGGCAAATGCCGCAGTCAAGGTATGGATTTACTGCTCACTGTATGTTGCATCACCTCTGGAAAATATCATCGCTCACATTTATTCGCTCCGACTGTCCTAACCAGCCGCTGATAAAGCTCACCAATGAGTCACAGAGGATCAGTAACAACATTGGCAACCAGTCACTATTCGAAGGTGTTGGCTCCGGAGACACGCTCCGTCGCGTGGAAGCCAATGGGTAAGCCTCTTTTCTTCCCATTGTATTTTGTTCCCACTCTCCCATTCTCTACCCAATTCACCTCATCCCCACATCTCCTCTAACCCCAACCAGCCTACGCAACCGCCTCAACAACATCGATGAAACAAACGAACTCCACACTAAGTTTTACAATATGGTCAAAACAATCCGAGATAACATGCAGTCTCCGGAAGTCACTACGCATAACACATTCTACAACAACTTGCAGATGCCGGCGTGGGACCCTTCCAAGAACCCGAGCGCCGTCGTCGAACAACTACCCGATCTACCGCCCTCGTACGACCAGATAAATGATTCTGTTACGCCCGACCTAGGGGGGTCGTCCAGGGCCAATTAAGAGCGCTAAGCCGTTCGACATGCTGAAGCAGAAGTGAAGGGGGATTATGATGTGTAAATAATGGGCCTGCGAAAGAGGAGGGAAGGCGGCAAATTGACTTTTCATACATTTATATTTCTATTCGGATTTTTAAATAAACGAACGATTATATTTATCAGCTGTGCCCATGCTCCTGTGAATGATATTTTCGAAAACACAAGTTTATTAGTATACCGGATATAATAGCCACATCTTGACCCACGGTTTCCATCAACTGCCTGTCATCGACATCTGTGCAACATCAAAGAACTCGTCTAGGGGAAGGTCCCCGATCCTTGGCGTCGTCCATAAATGGCTTCTTCATTGGCATAACTGTTTTTTTTTTTTTTAAAACAATCATCAATACACGTGAGTGGTTGATTCGGGAGAAACAAACAATATAAACGATGACAAAGAGCGTGTGAACCTAAGGTTGCTGTCTGAAGCGAAATTGCGTGGATGAAGCTCCTCCGTGAATACCGTTTTTTTTTTTTTTTTTTTTACATTGTAATTAACTGGTATTTTGTGAGGACAGACACCGAATGCGATGCGGTCGTATACTTCCATTATCAATGGACAGGTACCGAGGTTGGCTGATTAATTAAAATTATATGGCGTGTAACCATCTTTTCTTATAGGTTCGATATAATATTACCGCGGCCCGTCATGGAATGAGATTCAAACCATTACGAAAGCCTACCCAACACATAGTTATGTGTCCACACACCACAGCTCATCCATCAAACTACCAACTACTGTAAATGACGTACCACCCATTTGACTGAGGATCTTCATGCTGAAGTAGAGTATTGTAATGTGCCAGCTCAATGGAGGCAAATTACAAGGTTGGGGCAGTTATGTTGATTGGCTTGAGCCTCTAGTTACTTTGTCAAAAAATAACAAAATGTTCAATGGTTTCTCTCTTGTTTATATAATGTAGATAATTTCAGCAGTTTTTTAATTAGGTACAGATTCCGCAGACTTCTTAAATATCATAGATTTTGTATAATAAAGTGGATTGACAGATATCAGTGATTCTTTAGGCTTCATCTGACAAGCAGACTAAATATGTAGCAGATTTCTCAAGTCCTTCTGACTTTGTCTGATAAGTATACTAAAAATCAGGTCTTCAAGCTTAGTCTGATAAGTATACCAAATTCAGACCTTCAGGCTTAGTCTGATAAGTATATCAAAATCAGATCTTCAGGCTTAGTCTGATAAGTATACCAAAATCAGCTAACTTCTTTTGATAAATAAAGTTATATCAGTTGACTGCTTTATTTATATAAATAAGTTCACTATAAAGATATATCTGGCTAACTAGTTTAGTTATATTAAAATATAGTGAACTTCTCTTCAGACTTAATCTGGTAAGTAGACTAAAAATATAACAGACTTTTTTGTATCAAAAAGTAGACTAGAGTAAAAAAGAAAGCTCACAACTTCTTGACAGTAGCTCATTGGTATGTGTTCTCCTCCTAAATATATATCAGATAATTGACTTTTGCTTTTTGAACTTTTAGACTGAGGTTTATTTATTTGAATCTCTGGAGTATTTTATATAAGTATAGTTGCTATCTGATTATTATCTGGATAATTATAGAATATATAGTAATACTAATTTAGAAAGATAGAACTTATTGTTCATAAGTGAAAACAGTATTTCAGAGTGTAAACAGTATTTTAAAGTATAAATATATTTATTTTAATTTAGTATATTAGGTTATTATATTATTAGTAATGTAAGGAGTAACTATGAAGAATAACTATATTAAGTATATATTCTATTTATATATTATCTAGCTATATTATAATTTTTGCTCATTATATTAGCTCTCACTAAAAGATAGTCTGTCCTCAGACTATTCTTTAATTGTTATTTCAATATTTATAAATATTCTCAGTATTTATACCTATACTATTATCTTCTTCTATATCTAGATTACTTTATTTAAGAGGCTCTTTTTCCTCTTTAGGGAATAGTATTTCAATACTACTAATGATAAACTGATAGATGATTTCACTTATTTATTATATATCTTCTAGGTTTAATTAAGTCTGAGTGAGAGCTAGAGGATTTCTTTTGTATATTATATAGAGCTTATTAGCTATAGTAATATTTCTTTGAGTTAGATTAGTAGAGTTTCTTATATAGACTTGCTCTGATTTTGAAAGGTCTTATAACTATTCTTCAATTATATAGTAGACCTATAATTGATAGACCTATAGTAAATATTATATAATAGTAAGATTCTCCTAATATATCTGAATTTATTGAATATGGTTTTCTTAAGCTTCTTGAAACTGTAACAGTAGAATTAAGAGGGCTTAAAGAGAGCTGAGGATAAGAGTCTGGAGATACTAATTAATTCTCTGATTTATTATACTTGTGGTAGATATATCTTAAAATAATTGATATATACTAGTGTTTTTAAGAGTTGTCTATCTGTACTTCTTATATAGATATTAGTTTCTCTAATGTATATATATATAAGATAAATACCTTTCTATTTGGGTTCCAATTTAGTAGTAAAATTAGTTTTGACTATACTTAACTTGATCTCTAATCTTGATCTTCTGATCTTTTTACTTTTGGTCATAATATTTCTTCTACTTTTCTTGAGCCTTAATTATCTGAGCTCAGGCTTGATTTTGCAATTATTCTATCTTTTTCAAGAGTTCTCTAAGGGGTTCATAGTCAGTAGTTCTGGCTTTCTTAGTGAATATTATTTTGAATGACTTTTATTTGATAGAGATTATAGAAGTATTTGAATATCCCATAAGATCTCAGGTAAGCAGAGGTTCCAATTAGTAGAGTTAACTTAGATAAGTTTATTCTTGATAGTCTGGTTCATTCACTCTATTATTCTATCAGTTTGAGGATAGTAAAATGTAGTTTATTTCAGATAGCTCTTGTGAATTTATATATAAGTTATAATAAACTTATTGATAAATTCTGTATCTCAGTCAGAGGTAAGTTCTTTTAGAGATCTATATATATACCATAGAGAAGACTTCAGACCATTTAGTTAGATATTTTACAAATACTAAAATATATTTTTTTCTTCTTTATGTAACTATAAGAGTCTAATAACATCTACTCTCTATCTTTGAAAGATGTAGATAAGTGGTATATATAATTGGTTGTAGCAATGCTTAATAATTCTTCTTTTCTTAATACTTCTGATAGATATTATATCTCTTATATATGTCTCTGACTTGTATTCTAAGATAGAACTAGTGTTGATATATTTTTTATAGCTTTTCTTCTATATTCATCTGTCCTTAATAGGCCTTCTGATGTTCTTATTAGATGAGATTCTCTTGCTCTTTGATGATTATGAAAATTTTCTTTAGGGTATAGTTCTGAGATACACTCTTCTTTTAATTTATTAGATTTGATAAAAATATATATCAATATTGTTATAAGCTTTCCCTGCTTTATAAATAATAGTGATTTTGTAATCTTGTAGAATTAGGATCTAGTAGATAAGAATTCTGATAGATTCCTTATAGTTGAATAGCTATTTGAGAGTAGTATGGTCAGTTATCAGAGTGATAAGATAATACTTAAACAGAATAACTGTCTATTTTTTTTTTTTAATAGACTCAATGTCCTGCAGATTTTTATTAGAAAGGAACCTAAACTATATAGGCCAAAACCCTCCTCCACCACCCACCAAGTACTGCCCCCCCATGAACCTAGGCTAACTATTGTCCAGCAGCTCAACTATGCCAGGTGCAGCAGGGCTTATGTTGGCCCACACCTCATTCTACATATCATACTCTTTCTACTACCAGGGGGAACTCAGTCATATGCCAATGACTGAAAGTACATACCCAAGACCCCAACATATATACAAGGCTATATCCAAGCTAAATAGAAACTAGCTCTTGCCACCCTAAAGAGGATGACAGGCAAAGAAAAAATTCTCATCAAAGTATATCATGGTGAGTAGGGCCTGGTTCTCCCAGATAAAGTAAGTAGAGGACTTACACATAAGGTAGAAAGAGACCCCAATATCTCACTACTCAAGCCTGCAGGCCTTGATCATGTTGTTATATCAGCTTTCAGTTTCAGTTGAGTGTAGCCAAGATGCCTGAAATGGGTAGTCTCAGGCCCTCTGACCCCCTCCAATGATCAGGGTCCAATCTGCCAAATTGCCAAAAGAAGCCAAGAGTATTATCTACCACCTAACCACTCTGCACTAATCAAAAGGCCCCACTGAAGCAACACTTGCCTCAGCCCCAATAATCACTCCTAGCCTAGAACCCTACTGGTTTACCATAATCACCCTTCCTTCTATCTGTGATGGCCATCTCCCCTCCCATCCCAACAACATCTGAAAAACAGTCACTTATGCCAGAACTGCACTTGCCAAGAAGCTTATCAAAGCCAGAGGGCCCTACTACAGACACCAAGGACCTATAGGTAACCTACACTAAGCACTTAACATCTAAGGTCAGCCAACTCTCTATGTAATCCATGATACATCAAGACAATATCTTGATGGTGACAGCAAAAGGAAAAAGGCACTGCACCAAAATGAGTATATCCCAGATACAGTTGAAGACATTAGAAACTATGAAAAAGTGGAGAAGACACCGATTGGACACCAATAAAGGGGCAACTCATCACTATTGCCCTCCTCCCACCATGTCCATATAGATACAGCAAACCAACCTGAGGTAGAGGGGGTAATAATAGGGGAAAGGAGACTTGGAAGGTTGCCTACCAAATCTTGTAACTGGTAAGGTAGTAGAGAAAGGGTCAGAATGACTGTCTATATAATTGCAAGATATTCCAATTTGATACTGCCATAGTTGGCTTGCTGCTTATTAATAGCTCTACTTATATAAGCTATCATATAGTACTACTGATCAGATCCTTCTTAGGCTAAGACTACTCTAAGATCATCTTTGAAGATATCTGTATACAAGATAAATAGCTTCTATAAGTTGGGTCACACAAGAACTGATACTGTAGTTATATAGTGCTTGAGTTCTTTAAAGGTGAGTTTATATAGTTCTTTTCATCTATATAGTACTTCTTTCTTGAGAAGAGTTTGAATTAGTGTAGTAATTTGGATAAAGTTCTTAATAAATTTCCTGTAATAAGATACTAGTAGCAGAAAGAATAGTACTTCCTTTGGGATCTTGAGTACTGATCTTCTTAGTTTTCTTTGGATCTGTATAAGTGTCTTCTTTAGAGACTATAAATCTAAGGAATTCAAGTTTCTGTTTCCCAAAGTAGTTTTTCTTAATATTGAGTCTCAAGTGGTTCTTTTGAGTGAGTTAAAAGAACTCTTCTAGATATTGTAAATATTCTTTAAAATTTGCCAAATAAATGTTAGAATTATCTATATAGACAATCAGGCAATAGTTGATCAGTAGAGGCATAAACTATGTTCATCATCCTTTGGAAGATTGGGGGTGCATTGCAGAGTCCAAAGGGTATTCAGAGGTATTTAAACAGTTTTCCTAGAGCAAGGAAGACTGTTTTTTGAATATCTTTAGAGTTTATAAAGATCTTATGAAATCCTGTAAAAAGATCTATACTGCTGAAGTATCTGGTATTCTGTAGTTAGTCTAGGAGATCATCAATTCTGGGCAAAAGATAAGCATCTTTTTCTATCACTGAGTTGAGCTTTCTGTAATCTATATAGAGTCTCCATCTTTCTTTTTTGGGTACAATAAGTATAGGGCCATCCGCTTCATTTCACATTTACATTTTACGGTTCACGTCTTCGTATTTTACGCAAAGGACACTTTGTTACACCTACGAAGGATTCGGCGCCTATGGCTACCCATACGGCGCTTGTGCGGTAAACTATGACATAGCGTGCAACAACGCTGAACAACGTGGCGTACGAAAACTGTGAACACGTAGCCTGCAACATTGTAAGGACTGTGATACCGCCTACTGCGCCAATAACGACACATGCTCCAAGATAACAAGCTCAGCTATTTCAACGTCATCAACAAGATAAAGCGCGGTGGTGGCTATCCCTACAGCTACGGCGCTTGCGCTCCATACGACTGCTACGGCTATGGCGCCGGCTACCCATATGGCTTCGGCGCCTGTGGAACCTGTGGCCCCTACGACTTGTGCGTGGTGGGCTCCAATGCGTGAAATAATACCGACCAATACTGCAGCTATGTGGCGTGAACACGAAGCCTGCGAAATTTGCAAGGATTGCGATGCCTCCTACTGCGCCAACAACGACGCATGCTCCAAGGATAGCAAGCTCAACTGCTTCAACGCTATCAACAAGAAGGTCAAGCGCGGTGGTGGCTATTCCTACAGCTACGGTGCTTGCGCTCCATACGACTGCTACGGCTATGGCGCCGGCTACCTCTATGACTACGGCACCTGGCTCCTGCGTGGTAAACTCCAGCACCGCTTTCAACAATGCTGATCAGTTTTGTGATAACGTGGCATATGAGAACTGCAAACATGTGGCAGCCAATATATGTGAGGATTGCGACACCGCATATTGTGCTAACAAAGACGCCTGCTGCGACTATGCCGCGGCTAAGTGCCTTGTCAATGTCGTTTAGATCGATGTGTAGGATTAGCCGTGTAAATATGCCAGGGTTGCATCATCGAGCAGACCCGTTTGTATATATGTACGTTGATGGCATGTTTGTGTGTCAAGTATATAAGAAAGCGAAACCATACAATAAATTGGGCAAGCATCAATAGCTTAAAGTGGATAACCGAATTCGTGCATCCATTTCTATCAGAATATGTCTTACGATTGGTTTCCAGCAATATCCTTTGATGTACTAACTGACATTTTCACTGCTCCTTCGCAGCCCGCTTTCCGTGCTTTTAATGTTTAATATATTCCAAAAACACCAGTTAC
The DNA here is from genome assembly GCA_003990745.1 of Jimgerdemannia flammicorona. Taxonomy (NCBI): domain Eukaryota; kingdom Fungi; phylum Mucoromycota; class Endogonomycetes; order Endogonales; family Endogonaceae; genus Jimgerdemannia; species Jimgerdemannia flammicorona. The sequence continues at coordinate 24,783 of RBNI01000005.1, read as the reverse complement.
ATTTTCAAAGACTGCCGGCTCCGAACCACAAGCATATCTTCATCGGGCCACAAGCTCTTATCTCATTCCGCCAGACCCACCGCTAACCTTGCATCCGTAAATTAAACCAGCTCCAAAAGACAGGTTGGAAGTGGATAAGCTAATAATATCTGTTTATTCCGCCTTCGTGAATGCCAATGACGGATGCTTCAGCATTTAAATCTTGGGATTAAGCATTTTACGTTATTCAGTATACGTTTTTTCGGTGCATCGGTATTATGGAGATAAATAATCGAAATTTTTTAACAGAATATTCAATGTCAACTGTTGGCCACAGCGTCAACGGTGTACTTGCATGTGCATTTATCCCTCGGTTAATATAGCCACCCGTGAGAGATTTGGGTATTCTAACCATTTTAGCGGATGACGAGGCAGCTGTAAGGGAACAATTATTTGTCGCGGTAGAGGGATGTACCAGTGTAGATGTGTGGGTGAGTATGATCTCAATTACCTCATTGTTAATGGCACGTCAAAAAAATAAAAAAATAAATAAATAAATGATTGCGTAAGAGCGGTGTAGTCTAAATTTTTCTGTGTCAATCTTTATCCCTACGGGAAATGATTATCCTTCCGAAGAATGGGTAATGGTATAAATTCAATACAGGTTGGAAAGTGTCAATTTTGAAATTATTAGACGTTCCTGCAAGTGGACGAGTTCCGCCATCTGGCTTAATTGGCATAACCTGGGTTCGATTTACGTTTCATTGAATCTTGACCACATCAACCAATAGCCGCCAGATCCCCCGAAAAGGTCAGGTGTTCTTTTTTTTTTTTTTTAAAAAAAAAAAAAAAAAAAAAAAAAATGGCCCCAAGCAATGGGATCCACAGTTGCAACAACGCGACTCAGTTGTCATAACCACCCGAACAAGCTTCTCGTTCACATCAAAATTTTTATGGGTTTAGTAATGCATCTTTCATTGTAAGTAATCACTCGAACGTTCGAGATGACGGTCAATTGCTCTTTGTCCTCTTTATCCTCTTTGTCCCGCCTTATGTTGCTCCTTTTTCTTGCCTTATCATTTTGTAAGGCATTGCATCTTTTCATTTTGCCATGCATGGGTTCGTTTCATCTTGCCTTGTCTTGTTCCTTTTCATCCTTAGATACTATAAAATTCTCTTCCCAATAACTATTCATTCTGCTCATCAAACATCCTCGTCGCTGACACGCATATCATCGTACAAATCAATTCAGTAGTTAAAATATGAGTGAATGTAATCTGTGCATTCTTGACACGGCTCAGTTATAGATTTCTTTGTAATATCCATCCACAGCGCTCGACTTTTTTTTTTTTAAAAAAAAAAAAAAAAAATCACGTTCTCACGCTAGCACCAAAGTGTGAAATTTGTTCGTGTCACAGATATCAAATTATCATCTATAGCTAAAGCACACCGTTGGCATGAAAAAAGGGAATATCAACTTCAAATAACAGCCAAACATGCTACACTAAATACCTTTCAGTCTTGGCGATTGCCTTGATAATGCACTTAATCAAAATTTTAAGTCGAATTCTATCCAAAAAGCATTCTGTAAATCTCAGATCTTTACCCGACTGCGCCTGAAATTGACTCAATATAAGAGTACGTAGCACACACTAACCCGTTAAATTTATTGAACTTTTTGCCTTCGCGAAAGACGGGTATCTACTACGACGCGAATTGAGGAAAAAACCGCAACGGTATCGGGAGTTGGCGCAAGTTCAATTGTATCATTACTACATAACAGCACATCTGAGCATCGAGGTCGTTGACATCGCTTTATTCGCTCCGTATGTTTATTAAAAAAAAAAAAAAAAAAATGATGAGTGTGAAAGTAATATTTAATAGCACAGAACACCCAATCGGTATATAAACAATCAATATCAAGGACAACCCGCGACAACGGATGGACATAGACTCCACTCAGAGAATCCGACGAATCTGCTACTCGCACGGCAAGTTATTCACCACCAACGACTCGCTATTTGGTGGTAACGCCATCGAGAAAGGCAACGGTTGCGGACACCCACAAGAAATCAAATATAAATTATTCTCCCCTTCAACCAAAAAAGACGATCGATATTTGTGGAGAGGTCATGTTTAAGCCCTTATAGATTTAATTCCGAAGTATACATGTACCAGTTTTTCGGGGGACCGGTGAAGGATGAACACAAAAACGTTTGAGAAAGCCAATATTAGGATGGTTGTGTGAGTGAATAGAAGCGACTATTAAATAAATAAAAATAATGAATGCAAAAATATCTAACCTCGGCGAAAGGAAATTCTCGCGGAACTTGTTATCTATCAAAGGAAAGTGATATCGGGCATATATTTTACTTTCAATGGCTTTTATTGAATCCTAAAACTCGGCCCTTGGAGGTACGGGTCAAATCTTGTGTAACCGCCCATACGCCTCGACTCGATTACTTCGTTTGGTTTGCAACATAGTAATTAGCAACATCATGTTTCGCACCTTCCCACCTCCCTACATACATCTATCCCTGTTGAGTTAGTCTACGGCGAACTGATTCACTGCCACACGTCGTCGGTATCCGGATTGCTGCAATATTCCTCAATATCATGTGTATGTCAGAGCTGTCGGTAAGGATGCACAGCGATTTATAGTCATTTCTCGTAGGGTCTTTACGGCCTCTACGGGTCCGTACAATTTGGCTAACTATAAAGGAGGAAGGATATACGGAAAGGTTATCTCCGTCGACTGCTCGGACATACGGAATAGCATGCGCGCCACGGCGCATATGTCCGTACCGTGGATTTGTTCACAGAACAGTTCACAGCACTTAAGTTTCCGTCACAGAATCTGCATTTTCTGGGCACGTACGCCTTGAGTGTGACAATGTATTGATAATGCTACCTCAAAGGTTGGTTAACGGAGATGCAGAGCGTTACAAAATGTAACTTTTCATGTTATCGATGCTCAATACGTTTGTTTTGAAGCATGTTTTCGCGGGATTCTTCGCTAATCTGTAGTGCAAGTGCCAATCACCGCCTCACTTCATAAAGCTTTTTCTTTTTTCTTTTTCTTTTTCTTTCTTTTTTTTTTTTTTTTTTTTAAAAAAAAAAAAAAAAAAAAAAAAAAACCCCTAAAGGCTAGCCATGGTGGTTACGTGAGTCATATGGGCGTGATCCATTAAACAGAGGGACTTGAAAGTCGAAATCAGTCGAATTGGTATCAGGGCATGTTGCACCAGAACGGCATCTCCATCTTTTTGAAAGGAATATCCGTCCCGGCGACCATTACTAATGTCAAGACGTCGATAGTTTCACACGCCGAAACCACCTGTAAGGCGAAGGCGCACGATGAACGTGTGCTTGTTCCTCGTACGGCACCGGCGCGTGGAGTCGAATTGTTTAGGAGTTGTTTACGTTGTCATGTATAACAGTGAAAGTATTCACGGAAATTTTTAAAATGCAAATGTTCGCGAAGGTATAAGCGCGAGTGTTAAATCAGCTGTGGGCGTATCATATGTGAAGAAAAATTTTCTGTTGGGATTGTTGCATGTGATTTATTACAAGAATTGACACATTATAACAATCGTATGCACGATCCCAAACGATTTCGAACGTAATCAACCGGCTCGGCGAATTCGTTATCCCGCAGTATCGTCATGCGGCATATAGTTCGTCACCAATGACTCACGGACGCTCAATAACCCGCCGACAACGACGTCCAGCAAGGCTACGGCGGCGAGCTTGGCTGCAGTGATCCATCCTTCATTGTTGGGCAACGACCGGAGATTACGAACTTCAGCGTCAAATTCAAGCATGCCGTGTCCATTGAGTTCGTGCTCCAACCGGGCGAAGTCGGCCGAGGCGAAGTAGCCTTGGAGATCCGGATCCAAGTAGGTGGCATTGGTAGTCAAGAGGGGGTCGACATTGGAACCCGGCGGTTGCTCGAATGCGAGGAAAGTGAGGATCTCTTCAGGGCGGGACAAAACGGCAGAGAGTGGTGGAACTGCGATATGGTTCTGGTCAGTTCGAGGGGCAAAATTTTTAAGGTAAGCTGAGTGAAATTATGTATCATGACCCATGTATTTTCCTCGTGCGTTTTTTTTTTAAATTTTTTGTACGGACTTCCTCTTGAAAATGCACAGCAGCTATACGCTACTCTTGAGTTTCCTTTCTCTCATGTTAAACTGTATCCTAAATAGGACGGTCTCATCTGCGAGGATTAACCTTTCGCGCTCTCTCGCAGGCGCGATTTCGCCCTCTGAAACATAATACATAGACGGCGGGCTGCATGGGATCTCGCTACATTGAAGCATTGGAAAGGGAATACTGGAGGTAATTTATTACATACCTCCTGCGAAAGTAATGCAGCTCTCGCTTCCACCGACCATTCATTGAGATCCGGAACCGTCGCCTCAGTTATCCAAATCGAGCCAAGCCCGTCTTCGTCATCGGGCAAGACTGTCTTGGAGATATGCGATGGAGCGAGCATTTTACGGAGTGAGCGATTGACGAGTCAAAACAAATTTAGTGTACGAAAGCTGACAAGGCAAACCAAAGGATTACGAAGCAGGGTATTTAAGCGAATGTCGACGTCGATGTTTTCGACGTGCTGTCATGTTATCGTGTGCGTTTGATCGTCATTGCTAACCACAATTAGAATAATTAGAGGAATCCCAGTAATCGGATAAATTTGTGATGCTCGATCTCATATTGATATGACCACTTTTTTTTTTTAGTCATACTAAAAAAGTGGCCGCCTATATATGGCTAAAATCCGACAGAACACCTATTATAGTTAGACAACATATCCGCACCAGCCATGTCGTTTCCCAAACATAGTCTTGGTGTGACATCATTAGCATTTTATTTAATTCTTTACTCCAGGATGAATAAGGCTCCACCTGATGGTATAGGTTAAAAGCGAGACAGGGGTTTAATAGTTTCTCTGCTGTCAATCGTCCTCCAAGAGCCTTATCCAAATGTCACTGAGCCAGTTCTATCTGCTACTAGGTCTTCCTCAAATACTATCAACGAACTCTTTTTTTTTTTTTACACTCATTGCAGCATGAAGTGCTCCCTCTGTCGCACACCACAATAGCCCTCTCCCACAGATTTGTGACAGTCATGCTTTCGTCCAAACCGATTGTTATAAGGCCTCCCATCAACGATCGCTTTATGGGTCTGAACTTGGTTGGGATTGCTGTTGGTCGTCAGCAACTGGAAGAATCCGGACGATGATGGCGTAATTTGCACAGGCACTTGTTGACCACTACTGCTGGTGGCGCTGCTTGCGTTGTTGTTGGCTTGGCCTTGATTTCTCCCGTACCTCCGTGTCCGGCGAATACTACGTGTAGTTCGCTTTCCGACAATCCCTGTAGGCCGATCATTCGTTCAATTTCTTCTTCGAATCCTTCATCTGTGACAACGAGCTCGTTTATCCTATTGGTGCCTTCTCAATGACTCTGAGTTTTTCGAGTTTGTCCAGATGCGCCTGGATCGCCATGGCTTCCTTGTCAGATTTCTTTCTGGTTTACAGACTACTGACGCCTCGTCTGTGACGTACACTCTGTGCTCGTAACTCTTGATGAATTTCCAGGGCTGTCCTTCTCAGTAGAAGGCGCGTCGTCATTTCCATAAGTTTTCGAGGAACTCGGGTTCTTCAGGAAGTTCCTTGAAGAGCACGAAGAAAGCTTCCGGTGTGATAATTGGGTCTGGGTCTTGTGTCATGACGAGGGTAACGATGGCCGCGTAGGCCGTGGTTTTAACCGTTTCTTTCGAGTTTTGTAGTAACGACTTGAACGATTCCCTCATCGTCGAGATCTGACACGTAGCGGACCTTTTCATTTTTGTCGGGAACCTTATTTCTTTCTTGTCGAAGTTGATCGTGGCCTTTCTATGCTCCATTTCTGCTAGTCCGCGCGACAGCACCGTGTTGTTGTCCTGAATATGCGGGAAATTGGCTTCGTTGACTTCCAGGAGTAGAAACACTGGCCCTATATCGATTTCCCTGACTCCTTGAATAAAGATCGTGATCTCTTCGAAGGCGGCTTGGACAGGGTAACCAGATTGTTCCGGGGTCTCCTTGTCTGGGGGTGTGTCTGATGACATTAGGGATGCCTTCGAGAAGGTACAGTGCGTCTGTTTCTCCGAAGATGTAATTGAACAGACATGCGACATTTATGGATGTGTATCGTTTCTCATTGTCAATAAATCCTTTCGACAAAAATATTTGACATACAGCGCCCATTCGTCCGGACTTCCCCTGGAACTGCCTGCGTGGGTAGGTACGAGGGACGTGGATTCGGTGGCTGCTGATCGTGTTGTCGTGGCTGAGTTGCTGGTGTTGGTGTTGCTTGTTGATCTGGTTTTACTGGCTTCGTGGAACGCTATTATCATTCGTCCCAGATTTTTTATTAACTGGTCGTATCTTCCTGCTACATTCCTCTTCTGGTATTCTGCTCGTTTGTTGATCAGGTCCAATGTCGTGAGGTGACCATATTCTTTGATTAGCCCTTGCAATACTTCAGTGGTGTCCAGTGGGGGTTCGGTAACGTTCGCGCGTCGTGTCATCGGGCTTGTTCGTTCCGTTGCTGCTAGCCTTGATAGTTCGTGTGTCCTATTGGATCTTTCCATTGTGGGCGGATTCGGGTCCGGGTTCGTTCTCGGCGCTTCCGGCTTTTTTCCTAGAATGGTCCTCCGGTTCGTGGCGTTTCCTACTTGGAAGAACAATGATCGTGTTAACTATTCCACCGAGAATTGTTCATTGTATGCTCGCATGAACGGGCCTGTTCCTGTGGGTTGTTATCCTTGAATGTTGATTGTTGGGGCACCTGCTGCACTCGCGTTGAGCTGTGGGAGTGCTTGGTGGAAACCACGACTTCCGAGAGCCGAGATGTCGACTGACATACCGTTTGACTGGTCTGGATTAAATCCCTCATTGCCCTTGTACTGGTATCAGTTCTGGTAGTTTTGCCTTTCTCTGGCGTGGTGCCTTGGAGGAGTTGCTATTGCATTTGCATACTCTACTTTGCGAGGTTATCAAAGGTCATCTCTTCGATATTTGTCGGTTTTGACGGCTTCGGGTCTTGTTGGAGGTCCTGGAGGGTCAGTCCCTGACAGGTTTGCTCTCGTTTCTGCGCTGTGACCCAGTCTCCAGGCCACTGAAATTCTCCGGGTCCCTTCTGACTTAAATTCAAGTTGCTTCCTATGCCGGAGTCAATGTTGTTGCTGCTGCCGTTGTTTCTGCTATATCCTTGCTTCTTGTTCCTATTCCAAGCTTGGCCACCTGCGCGCCGATACCCTGCTAGTGCCTTCTGGGCCCTTTCTCGACGTTCCAGTGGTGGTAAGGCTGCGACCTCCATTGCGTGCTGATGTGGGCACTCGCCGTTGGTGCACTGAAGAATTTGTAAGGCGCGCGGATGGTACCAGGCGTCGTGTTCAACTGGACACCAGTTTATAATCGTACTTTGCGCGTTCAACATGACATTAATTGTCGAGGTCGCTGACCGGTACTTCATCTACGCGAACTGAACATCATGGTCCATTTCGTTGCATGAACTCATTATTATTTTGTTGGTCCGGGCTGCGGCATTCTCCGGCGAAATGACCTAGTTTTCCACAATTGTAGCAAGTGCTACAGCTTCCGCGATTGTCTAGCTGTGTATGTGATCGCTGAAGCTGGGTCGCTGTTCCATGATGCCGTTTGTTCCCAATTTTCGGGACTGAAATCATCGAGCCGTTCGTTGTGGTCTCGTATTTCTTCTTCGTTTAGCTGATGTGTTGTCGGTGTGCGTGTAGTCGTTGTTGTTGCTATTTGCCTTGAGTCTGATACTTGTGCCTCCGAAAGCCTGTTGGAATCTGAGCTGTTCTGCTTATTCGAATATGCTTGCATTATACGATGGACCTACCCTAAGGTACAATTGAAACAGCCATCGCTATTTTCCTTGCGTTGGAATACATGAAGCCGGGACTTGTTCGGCTTTTATGATCATGGCTGGTTGCTCAGGGAGCATATCCAACAAGTATTGCCTGTGGAATCGATTTCTAGCTGCATTCCCATGGGCGTATCCCATTCCGATTGTAATCATGTACCCTTCGAGTACCGCCACGAATTCTTCATTTGACTATGTACTGGGTACGTATTTCATTGATCGGACTTTTGCAAAGGCTTCGCTGATGAACTGGGACGACCAGAAACATTCTTAGAGCATTTCCCTGAGCCCCTTGCTGGCCATCAGCTCGACATTTCCTGTGAATCTGGAGGCGGTGGCATTTACGATGGCTTTGCTTTTGACGACAAACTTATCGAGCGAAGAACCATAGGCGATGATACTTTCGGACGCGTTGAATCTTGGTCCTTTAGCGGCACTGGAACCCTTGCAGGTCTTGGCTGTGATCGCGGTTTCGACGGTCGAGAAATATGTCTGGAACTCGGCTCCATTACCACTGAAAGTGCAGAGTTGTCATTTGCGGTGATGTTCTTAACTTCCTTTTGCGGGCCATTACTGATGTTGCCGAGGGAATTAGCGATCTGATGCGAGAGTTGGTTCATTTGCTGCATACTCTGCGCGATGACTCCGATTAGGGCGGAGAAATCCATGGGTTCATGGTTGATACCACTGCTACTCGTGTTACTTGACGTCGTTTGGTGGTGGGCGTATTTCGGGAGAGGGCCATCGATTGCACTGGTGTCCATATTCATCGGCTACTGGGTCGCGTACTAGATTGCTGCTTGCATTGGTGATGGTTGGGATCTGAACTTGGTTGGGATCGCTGTTGGTCGTCAGAAACTGGAAGAATCCGGATGATAATGGCATAATTTGCTGGTGGCGCTGCTTGCATTGTTGGCATTGTTGACCGCGGTAACGTACTTGTTCAGGGGATTATGTCATCCTCATCCTCCTCTTCAGGGGGTCTGGCCAAATTATTTTCTGCATCCTCCACAATTGTGCTGAAGTCAGTGGGGGGCTCTGGGGGTGAGGAAAGGAAGCCTGCAGGCTCCCCTAGGAAGTTGTTGATGTTGTCTTCCAGCAAAATAAGTGGGTTGCCATTATTCTCTAAGTTGTTTTGGGAGGTGATGTCATTGCTGATGATGTCATCAAAGGGCATGTAGTCATTCTGCTCTTGAGGTCTCCAGTCAATAGTTATGTCATAAAGTAGGGAACATCTGTAGAATTCTGAGAGAAGCAAACTCTCAAGGAAGGGTCTTGAAATATTACAATCAAACTATGAATGAATTGGTCTGGATTGTCCTCTAGGATAGAGTTCCAAAGGTCTTAAATCTCATCACTCTTAACTATAATGGTAGATTGGGCTTCTTCTGTAATTATTTCTTTAAGATAGTCTATACAGCAGCTTGTCAGTTCTTGAATATCAGAGACTTTGACATGTTTCAGATTGAGAATGACCCAGGGTATATGTCTAAATATCTGATGACAATTTTTATTCATATCTATCTATGTAAGTAGTATCTGCAATTTCTGGAGAGCTGGCTTGTGAGAATTCTTAGTAGAGGTAATATCTCTTTTCAGATTCTTATTACATCTAAAGACACTCAGTAGTAGTAGTGATTCTTATCTCTATTTCATGGCAGTTGAGGGTATAGTGGTAGAGATCTCTTGTATAGAGATTTAGACTTAAGGTCTTTCTTATATATAATCTCATAGTCCTCTTGATATTAGTGAATATTTATTCTTGAACTAATGGGTCTAGATGGCTCCTTGATCTTACTGTTTGGCAAATAGTATGCATTTTGTTTTCATGATAAGACTTCTATTTAATGTTTTATAATTTTCTTCTTATTGCTTCTTTTATATTTTAAGGATCTTTTTCTTTAATTTAGAGAGTAGAGTTATCTGATTTAGAGTAGTATACTACTGGGGTCATTATGAGTCATTATGAGTTCAGATGCAGATCATCTTATAGATAAGATAAGTCATAGTTGAGTTATAATTGGTAACTGGTAACTTGTAAAGTCTGGGCAGTATTCTGTATTCTGATATCACTAGTTTTGAAAGTATCATTACAATAGATAAGTACTAACAATATATTACTAAGATCTACAAAATTCATTATAAAGAGAAGAAAAGAATACAAAAGTAGTAAGAAAAGGAAGACTAAGAGGATGAACTGCCAGCCCTTCTAGAAGATAGTGATGATAAAGAGAAAATTAAGATCAAGATTCAGAGTATTTATCTTGATATAGTTCTACCAGAATATAAGTCAGAAAATACAGTAGAAATAGATATTACTATAGTTAAGGAGATAATTCTCAAATCTCAGACAATAACTCTACTTATAACTGAACTAGAAATAACTATTCCCAAGGACTATGTTAAAGTACTTAAGATAAGAAGCAGTCTAGCCAAGAGTGAAATTTTAATTGAAGGAGGAGTCATCAATTTTAATTATATTATAGAAATCTTATTTATCACCAGAAACTACAATCTTATAATTCTATTTGCAGTTAAGAAAAAGAATTAATTTGTATAAATACTGATCTTTCTGATGCTATGTATAACTCAAGATTTTAAAAGTCAAGAAGCTGGAGGAAATAGAAAGAGAAAGAAGAGGATTTGGATCTACAGAAAGAGGAGTTTTCATCAGTACCAAGATTATTAAATTAGACCACAAAAAGGAGAAAATTATTGACAAGCATAGCTATACTATAGAAAATGAATTTTTATTCAAAAAGGAACTCAAGAAGCTATTGCATAAATTTGAGAATATTCTTGCTACTGATTTCAAGAATATCAAAAGAAAGATACTATACTATTATTATAATATATATAGATATAGAAGACACTAAGCCAATCTATTAAAAGATAAGACCAATCTCACTAGCATATTATGAATAGCTCAGGAAGGAAATCAAGCAGATAGAAGAAGTCAGTATCATTAAGGAGACCATCAGCCCCTGGTCTTCACCAATTGTACTAGTCTCAAAAAAAGAAAGTAAGTTAGGAGAATTTACTCCAAGGCTCTGGACAGACTACAGAAATCTAAAAGAAGTCACCAAGAAGAATTACCAACTACTACCCTTCATCAGTAACATCTTGATAATATTAGAAGATAAAATACAATAATACTATATTGGATTTATACTCAGAATTCTATCAAATCAGCCTTACTAGAGAAAAGTCAGTTTTTATCATCCCAGATAGAACCTATGTCTATCTGTGAATATTATTTAGAATGTACAATACTTTAGTAAGTTTCCAAAGAATGTTAAATAAGATCTTTCAAAAAGATATAGAAAAATAGATAATGGTCTATATAGATAATATAGTTATTTACTAGAAGACAGTCAAGAAATATCTGAATCATATTTACTGAATCTCTTCAAAACTAAGAGATTATGATCTATTTATCAAGCTAAAGAAGTATAAGTCAGTATAATCAAGATCTTTTATCTGAGATATATTATCAATTAAAATAGAATCTATATAAACTCTATTAAGATTCAAGTAGTTGAAGTCTATCCAAGACCCACTACAGTTACTGAAGCTCAAGCCTTCATAAGACTTGATATCTATTACAGGAGGTTGATTAAAAGATTCTTCAACATTGCAAGCCCTATCTATAAATTATTTAAAAAAAATACTAAATTCCAATGGACTAATAGGTAATAATAAGCATTTGAATATCTCAAGATCTGTTTGACCCAAATACTCATCTTGAGAAGATCTGACTAGTTTTAAGAGTTCATCTTACAGATAGATATAAGCTAAATTAGACTAGGAGCTATTCTTATATGTATTGTCATGTAGTGATTGCTGAGTCCTTCAAATACATCAGATTCTCTTCAAGGTGTATCTCTTAGACTAACTCAAGTTTGTTATAAGCAAGTTCTTATTGGAGTGTCTTCTCAAGGTCTTATAGTCCTCAAACTTCTTATCTTTAAACTGTCTTGTTATCTCTTAGATTGCTTGTAAGAGATTATGTGTAAGTGAACTGGAACTGACTTTATTCCAAAGGAAATAAGAGGGGTATTTATACAAAATATAATTCAATAGTTGCTAAGATATAAAGCTAAATATAAATTCCAATAACTAAAACAAAATTCTGGGATAGAAAAAACTGCTAAGTTCCAGTGTCGGCACTGATGGTTGCATAGGTTCAGGATACTAGTATAATTTCAGTAATATAGGAAAATAGCACTGAAATAATTCTGAGTCACATCAGAATGCCAGTAGTGGAATAGCTATTACACAGAAAAAGAGTGCTGGCATTATTCAGTATAATCAAGAGACTTAGAGCAGAATGTTTAAGACCATAGGGGCTTCATTCTCATCAGAGGTCAGGATGTCTTCAAAAGAGATGAGATTTATGAATGTCTTATCCATCTCATCACATAGGTTATGTATTTTGCATATGTCATACAGGATGACATTATTGCTGATAATGTCATTATGTTTGGTAGAGAAATTGGGAGCTCTCCAATCTATGAAATTCTCTTCCACAAAATAGAAAACAAATGTGGAGTCTTGGAGAGTCTAACCTGAATGTTTGGGCCTTAGAATACTGAGATCAATCCTTGCAGGAATTGGTCTGGGTTGTTCTGTAGGATGGAATACCAGAAGTCTTCTACTTCATCACTATTGAGAGTGATAGTGGACTGGGCTTCTGTAGCCACTCTGGCTTCTAGTGTATTGATACGGTGGGCAGACAGGTCTCTGAAGTCTGAGACTCTAACATACTCTAAGTTGGGGATCGACCATGGTGCATGCCTAAAGATCTGATGGATCTTCTTAGCTATCCTTGCTTCACATATATCCATGGGAGTAGCATCTTGTAACTCCTGGGGGCTGGCCTGTGGGAACTCCTAGCAGAGGAGATTTCTTATTTCATACTCCTACCACATTTGGAGACATTCAGTAGCAATATTGATCCTTATTTCTATTTCACAGTAGTAGAGGATATAATGATAAAGGTCACTAGTATCCAGGTTGACACTAGGAGTCCTTCTTGTGTAGGTCCTCATAGCTCTTCTGATGTCTTGAAATATCCTTTCTTCAACTGAGATGTCTTGGTAATTCCTTGACCTTGAGGTTTGACAAACAGCAGGCATTTTATTTGTGGTAAGTCTTTGAGCTATTTTGGGATTGGTGGGTCTTGTTGGTTGCTGCTACTGCAGTTTCTTGATTCTTTTTTTATATTTCTCAAGATATCCATACTGTGGTCATAATGACTCACAGTTAGTCATCATTGCTCATCTTTTATGCCATATGATCTTCTTGTGCTCTGATCTGGTGGCTTGTAAGGAAAGGCTGTCTTCTGTACTGATATCATCATTCTGGAGTCACTGTTACATCTTCCTCCTGAATAAGGATCTTCTTGAGCATCCTTATTCATTGGTCCAGTTCTGAAAAATTTGCTAATCCCATAACCTCTGGTAAGGGGTCAAAAAGTAGTATTTATAGGCTGGCATCTTTCCTATATATTTTGGTATGATAGTGAAGGATCACTTCCTTTATATAGAGCAAGGGCCTGATTCTGATCTTGACCAATCAGTTGACAGTTCAAACTCCTCTGGCTTCAAAAGTCTTATAGATGAGTAGTTGCTGATACTATATCTCTTAGAGAATGGTCCAGACAGATAGCCTGCTGGTCATGGGACATACTGTTATGATTCGCAGACTAGAATCTTGCAGGTGGTCATTACATTTTGCTTCTCTTATATAGGTTCATAGTACTTCTTGAGTTGTTCCTATATACTGTAGGTGGCAATATGGTCTCTGAGATTTTTCTAAGCTAAAAGGTAGTTCTCTTGATATCTTGCATATAGAAGGGTCCTTCCTATTTGGGCTCCAGTTTTCATAACTATGAGGCCTCTACCATATTTCAATATAGTAGGAACTTTTCTCTGATTTGGATGAGTTCTAGGGTCTTGTGATTCTTTTCTACATTCTTCCTTATCAGCACTTGTGACTTGATGATGTAATCTTTAGCCTTCTTTCTGATTTGGTGTAGTCTCCAGATTTCCAAGTCAACCTATCTCCAAGTTAAGTCTAGATTTGCAGCTGAGGTTCCATTAGAATCTTCTTCTCCAAAGAGCAGTTCTCTTGGGGTAAAGTGTGTGCTCTGTGACTATATATCTTATAGGATAGAGAGAGCAGTTGGGAGATAGTTGTCCCAATTCTTATATGTGTCTGAGATCTTCACCAGAATATTCTTGAGAGTCTTGGTGGTTCTCTCTGTCTATCTATTTCCTTGAAAGTAGTACATGGTGGTCTTGATGTACTGAATCTTGTATTTCTGATATATTATCTTATAGAATCTATTGACAAATTCTGTGCCATGGTCTGTTGTGATTTGCTTCAGTATCTTATAGTGACAGATGATTTCTCGATGCAGAAAGTCAGCTATAGAAAGGGCATTGGCTTCTTGTAATGATCCTGCTTCTATCTATTTAGTAAAGAGATCTACAATAACTATAATATAGTATTTTCCTGATAGTGTTACTGGTAGTGGCCCAATGATATCCATTGCAATGTGGTAGAAGGGGATAGGCTCAATTCTTGATGACTCAGATGCCTGGTCTTGCTGATTTTATTTCTGTTTTTGACACTTGTCATACCCTTTGACAAATTGGCACAGGTCTTCTTCCATTTTGGGCCACCACATGGTTCTTCTTACCTTATCATATGTGTTAGTTTCTCCTAGATGTCCTTGCTCATGTACTTCCTTCATTACTTGATACTTCTTATATTTGGGTATTACTAGCTTTCCTCCTTTTCTGAGTGTAGTGTTGTCTAGTTCAAACTGTTTCCAAGTCTAGTTGATGATGTTGATAGTCCAGGGTTTGAGGTGGTTGGGCATCTTCTGCTGTCTAAGATAGCTGATTAATCCATAGTATAACTCCTTATTTATATTGAATAGTCTTGATGGGGGTATTTCAGAGTGTCCTTGAGAGTGCATCAGCATTGGTGTTGGTTCTTTCTGAGTAGTGCTTGATAGTACAGTTATACTCTTACAGCCTGTAGATCCATCTGGTATATATTCCTTTGGGGTTCAGAGTATGGAATAATCAGGCAAGAGCAGAATGGTCTGTTTGAATAGTAAAGTGTTTCCTGACTAGATAGTAGTGGAACTTGTCTACTGCTCAAACTACTGCCAAGCATTCAAGCTTGCATGACTCATAGTTCTGTTCTACTCCATGGGTACCTTAGCTTACATAGGAGATGATATATTCATGTCCATCTTTCTTCTGAACTAGGACTGCTCCAAGTCCTATAGTGCTTGTATCTATCTACAAGATGAATTCTAGATTCCAATCTGGTCTTCTGAGGATAGGTGCTTGGGTCAATCTGGTCTTGAGTTTATTGAAGGTTTCTTGGCATTTCTTGGTCCATTCAAATTTGGTTTCCTTCTTCAGTAGCTCATAGATAGGTACTGCAATATTGGAGTATCCTTTGATGAATCTTCTGTAGTAGCTGGCCAGTTCAAGGAAGGCATGGACTTCTATAGTTGTTCTGGATCTCAGGTAGGCTGCAATAGCCTCAATCTTCATTAGGTCTGTGTGGATTCTGGTCTGATTGATGAGGTGTCCTAGGTAGGCAATTTCCTGAGCTGCAAACTTATACTTCTTAGGCTTGATATAGAGGCCATGCTCCTTGAGCTTCTTGAGAGCTAGCTGTATGTGATTGATATGTTCCCATGCAGTGTTACTGAAGATGATCACATTATCAACATAGACAAAGAGCCATTTTCCAATCTCATTGCTGAAGACTCTGTTTATCATTCACTGAAAACTTGCTAGAGCATTGCACATTTCAAATGGCATTCACAGGTAGATATAGGTGGTATCAGATATGATGAAGGCTGATTTCTCACTAGCATCTTGAGTGAGACCAATCTGATGGAAGCCTGAGAACAGATCCAAGGTGGTGTAGTATTTGGCTTTACTTTCAAGAGTAGTAAGGATTTCTTGAATGTTTGGCAAAGACTGCCTATCCTTTTTGGTGATTGTATTGAGCTTCTTGTAGTCAATGCAGAGTCTTGGCACAAACTCTCCAGGCTTGCTTCCTTTCTTCAGGGTGAGGACAATGGGTGAAGCCCAGGGACTGATAGCTTGCTTGATGATTCTAGCTTCTTTAATTTCCTTGAGTTCTGCTCACAGCCATTCTCTGTAGGCAGGTAGTATAGGTCTGGCTTTCTGGTAGATGGGCTTAGTATTACCAGTGTCAACTTCATGATAGTACTTGAGTTCTTGATTGTGGATATCCCTGAAGTCTGTAGTAAGTACTTCTTCATTCTGGTATAGGATCTTGAGAAGTTGTTCTTCTAGGGGAAAGTTTTCTTCAATAGTATATGTGTGCTTATTCTGGTCCTTGTCTTTCTTATGCTCAAGTTTGGTAATCTTGGTGGCAGCATAGGCTCCTCTTCCAGTAGATCTAAAGCCTTGTTCTTCTCTCTTGGTCTTGATAAGTTCAATGGCTTCAATGATCTTGGGCTTCTTGATTTCATAAATCAGCATCTGGCCAATCCTGTCATGCTTCTTGACTTTGAATGGAGTGGTGGAGTTGTGATTTCTGACTATGAGGAAGATCTTGCCAGTGTAATCAGGGTTAATTACTTCTCCTTCAACTGAGATTTCACTTTTGGTCAGACTGCTCCTGGTCTTGATAATTCCAGCATAGTTCTCTGGTAGCTTGACTCCAATTCCAGTACCAAGTAGAGTGGTGGTCTGTGGTTCAAGGGTAGTATCTTGAATACTGGCAAGGTCCATTCTTATGACTCCTTCAGTCTTATATTCTGGGATCTTAGCTTCAGAGTAAAACTTCTTGACCTTGAGGGTGATGTCTGGTTCTTATTCCTCCTCATCATTGCTGTCAGCTTGCAGCTCTGGGAGCTGGTCATCTTCTTTGACTTTCCTTTTTGCTTCAGCAGCTTCTTGCTCATATTTCTGTTGGTGGATTTCCTAACTTCACTGATATAGGACCAGCAGTCATTCAGGTGTTCAGAGCAGTACATTCTAGTACTATGGGGGCATCTTCCTTGAGGGGTATAGCCATTGATGATTTTGTTGTACCACTGCTCATCTGTGAGCTTGGGTGTCTTGTTCTTGTACTTGTTCACCAAGTGCATAAAGACTTCTGTGTCCTCTTCATCTCCTTTCTCTATATCAGATAGAACTCCTTTATGGACATTGATAGAGACTTGTACCTTTCTTCCTCTATAGTTAATCTACATCTTCTAGGCATTGAGATCAATAATAGTCTTAGTCTTATAAAGCCATTGATTGCCAATGAGGATGTCATAGTTGGTGGCACTTGTAATAATAACATCTACTGGGATGGTAGCTCCTCCTATCTTGATGGGGACTTCTCAGATTTTGCCAAGAGGGGTAGCTCATGTACCATCTGCTGTAACATAGACTATCTTGGTAGACTCTTCAATGTCCCAGCCTAGGTGGTCAATTGCCTTCTTGCTTATGAGGCATCCTTCAGCACTGGTATCAATAATGGCATCAAAGATACAATCTTCAATCTGACATAGGGTATAGGCTGATGTCTTGTACTGGTCTTTGGATTCTTCGCCTGAGTCTTCTTGATCATCTTCTTATGCATTGTGAGCTTCTATAATCTTGTACTCTTGATTCTTGGTAGTAGTTATAAGTCCTACTCTCAACTGCTGTCTGAAGGCAGGGACTTTGGCTAGCTGTCCAAAAGTAGCATTGACCTTCTGTTCCTTGAGGTCCTTATAGATATCATACTGGTGGATCTTGGTCTGGTACAGCTTCTGTTCCTTCTTGCTTTCACTTTCTCCTGAGACTGGAGTAGTACCTTCAATGATTTGATGAGCAGCTTCATCTAACTCCATGTCTTGATCAATCTCCTTGAGTTGGGTCTTGCTTTGAATAGTAATAGCTGGAGTCTTCTTTGGTCTTCCAACTGGCTTGCTGTTGCTCTTCTTGTCATAGGGCTTGGACTGGGTTCTGGTACCTTCAGTAGTAGGGTAGAATTTGAGCTCCTTATAGTATTCTTCATCATCAGTGTCACCAATCTCCTCGATGACTACTGCATTAGTTTGTTCTCTGGTTCTGCTAGCATTGCTTAGTTGGGCTTTACATCTTGTTTCAGTCATGCAATTCTTTGCATAGTAGCCTTCTTTTCCACATCTGAAGCATGTGATATTGCATTCTTCTGTAGTAGCTACAAATCTCTATACTGGTCTCCTGTTGGTACTTAGGACTTCTCTAATAACATCACCAAGGTATGCAGTCATCTTGGTGAACTGCTTGACAAGTTCCTCCACTGGGTCAGCTTTGGCTGTCTTGGGGATAGGTGGGAATAGTTGTCTATTTACAACTATAGTAGGTATGATACTGGTTGGCTTTGATGGCTCTATCTTGATGTCAGTTATTTTCTCTATTGAGTGTTTAGCAGGGTTTCTGGCAGTCCAATATCTCTATGCAAAGACCACTTTCTGATCAAGAGTCAGTGCAGCTGGGGTAGACCAGATTGCTAGGGCAATTTCAGAGTAAACTTCTTTGAGGAAGGTTGAATCTGCTATTTGTTCCTTGAGGGCATCATCATAGCTAATCAAGACAATCTGGTAGTAGATTTGGATATAGAATGAGTTGGGATCTTCACTGAGTCTCTGGCAGATAGTATTGAGTTGATTCTTGAGAGCTTGCTTGATCTCTTCAGTATAGTATATTGTTCTGAGAAAGGCCTTCATGTTGGCAGGTTTGGCTACATCATTATCAGCAATAGTGGCTGTATTAAACTTGTCTCTGGTAGGTCCTCTGAGGCTGACAGATAGGAGAGCTAATTGTGTATCCACACCAAGGGCTTGTATGGTGGTGAATTATTCAAAGTCTTTAATGAAGGTCAGAATTGACTCTTCAGTAGTATATCCATAGAATGTGGGGGATACATTTCTATCTTATCTTGAATTCTTGCAGAGGTAACCCTTGTAGTCAGAGTAGTTGTTGTAAGAGTTGTTCATTTTTCAGCTTGAAAGTGAGGGATTCATCTTGAATCACCAGCCAATGGGCACTAAGTTGTCACATAGTGATTACTGAGTCCTTCAAATATATCAGATTCTCTTCAAGATGTATCTCTTAGACTATCTCAAGTTTGTTATAAGCAAGTTCTTATTGGAGTACTTTCCCAAGATCTTATAGTTCTCAAACTTCTTATCTTTAAACTATCTTGTTATCTCTTAGATTGCTTGCAAGGGATTGTGTGTAAGTGAACTAGAACTGACTTTATTCCAAAGGAAATAAGAGGGGTATTTATACAAAATATAATTCAATGGTTGCTAAGATATAAAGCTAAATATAAATTTCAATAACTAAAACAAAATACTGGGACAGAGAAAACTGCTAAGTTCCAGTGTTGGCACTGATGGTTGCATAGGTTCAGGATACTGGTATAATTTCAGTAATATAGGAAAATAGTGCTGGAATAATTCTGAGTCACATCAGAATGCTAGTAGTGGAACAGCTGTTATATAGGAAAAGAGTACTGGTATTATTCAGTGTAACCAAGAGACTTAAAGCAGAATA
This sequence comes from Jimgerdemannia flammicorona, assembly GCA_003990745.1. Taxonomy (NCBI): domain Eukaryota; kingdom Fungi; phylum Mucoromycota; class Endogonomycetes; order Endogonales; family Endogonaceae; genus Jimgerdemannia; species Jimgerdemannia flammicorona. The sequence goes on along the minus strand of RBNI01000005.1, from coordinate 5,279 downwards.
TTCAAGACCATAGAGGCTTCATCCTCATTAGAGATTAGGATGTCTTTGAAGGAGATGAGATCTATGAATATCTCATCCATCTTATCACATAGATCACATGTTTTGCATATATCATGTAGGATAATGTTATTGCTAATGACATCATCATGTTCAGTGGAGAAATCGAGAGCTCTCCAATCTATGAGGTTCTCTTCTACAAAATAGGGAATAAATGTGGAGTCTTAGAGAGATCTAACCTGGATGCTTGGGCCTTGAAATACTGAGATCAATCCTTGCAGAAATTGGTCTGGATTGTCCTGCAGGATGGGATGTCAGAAGTCTTCTACTTCATCACTATTGAGGGTAATAGTGGACTGAACTTCTGTAGCCACCCTGGCTTCTAGTGCATTGATATGGTGAGCAGACAGATCTCTGAAGTCTGAGACTCTAATATACGCCAAGTTGGGAATCAACTATAGTGTATGTCTGAAGATCTGATGGATCTTCTTAGCTATCTTTGCTTTACATATATCCATGGGAGTAGTATCTTGTAACTCCTGAGGGCTGGCCTGTGGGAACTCTTGGTAGAGGAGGTTTCTTATTTCATACTCCTGCTATATTTGGAGATATTCAGTAGCAATGATGATCCTTATTTCCATTTCATAGTAGTAGAGGATTTAATGATAAGAGTCACTAGTACCCAGGTTGATACTAAAAGTCCTTCTTGTATGGGTTCTCATGGCTCTTCTGATATCTTGAAATATCCTTTCTTCAACTGAGGTACCTTGGTGATTTCTTGATCTTGAGGTTTGGCAAGTAGTAGACATTTTATTTATAGTAAGTCTTTGAGCTATTTTGGGATTAGTGAGTCTTATTGGTTACTGCTGCAGTTTCTTGATTCTTCTTTTATATTCCTCAAGATACCCATACTGTGATCACAATGACTCACAGTTGATCATCATTGCTCATCTTTTATGTCATATGATCTTCTTGTACTCTGATCTGGTGACTTGCAAGGAAAGGCTGTCTTCTGTACTGATATCATCATTCTGGGGTCACTGTTATAGTATAAAAGAAGAATAAGGTCAAATATATAATTGTATATCTTAGCTAAAGAATCTATAGAGGAGAAAGAGAATATGAATTCTACAAGCTAAGTTATCTGGGCTATAGAAAGGTTTTACTATTATCTTATCAGAAGATACTTCACTATCCTAACTAATTATTCAGTCTTTATCTGATTGTTAACTATTTGTCAACTTAAAGGAATATTTGTTAGATAGATTATAAAACTGCTAGTCTATAATGCAACCATCATGTACTGTCTAGAAAGAACCAATATCAATATAGATACACTCTCATAGATATCCTAAAGAACTCACAATTAGCAAAACCAAAATGAATAAGAAACTCTACTATAGAATTATTACCTATCTGGAACAGTAAAAGATGTTCCAATACCTAGAAGAATAGAAATAAATAATTATCAACAAAAGCTAGAAACAATTTGAAATTGATAGAGAAATACTAAAGAAAGAAAACTATTAGTCATACTAGAGCATAAGAAGAAACAAATAATGAAATTAGTATATAAACTCAGCTATGTAGGAGGAATAAATACTTATGACAAAGCTAGAAGAATAATATAGTGGTCTGGAATAGAGAAAAATATTAGACAATTTGTTAAGATCTATAATAAATACTAGAAATAGAAATAAGATCAGTAAAATCAGATATCAGAATTAGTAGATATAAAATCAGTATCATTTGTCTATATTGTTATAGATATAATTGACCCACTATCCTTGATTTAATTAGTAACCAGTATATTATTGTCATAATAGATCTCTTTATAAAATTGACAGAAGTAGAATCTCTTAAAGAAGTCAATATATAGTCAATTACTAATTTTTTCTACAGAGAAATTATCTACTAATTCAAGACTCCAAAGTAAGTAACAATAGATAGAGAAACAGAATTTATAAATCAGCTCTTTGAGGTTCTATATAAGAAGTATAAGATTTAGTATATTTAAATTACAGCTTATCATTTATAGAGAAATAAACAAACTAAAAGAACTAATAAGATACTCAAAAATATTATTACCAAGATCTATAATAACTATGAAAATTGAGAACACTATCTGCTAATAGTACTATCTGCTCTCTGAGATATATAATTATAAAGTACCTATTTAATCTCTTAAGAATTGCTGTTCAGAGAAGAAAGTTCTTAAGAAACCCTATTATCTAATAGAGATATAGTATAGAAAGGTATAAATATTGGGATATACATATATAGAGATTATATCAAATAAGAAAAAAGACTGAAGATTATATAATCAAGATATAGATATTATAATAAAATAATATAGAGAAGATCTATAAGCTCCTGAAGATTATTAAAATAGGAGACAAAGTCTTAGTATATTAGAATATAGTAGAAGCTTCAATATCTAAAAACTGGAGTCTAAGTAAAAAGAATCTTATATTATGCAAAATAAAAAACTACCTTTTGGCTATAAAAACTATTAAGTACAATTATCTTTACTACTATCTACTAAAACTAACTCAAGAAGTATCATGGCTAATTAATGAAGTACTACTCTGGTCCTCAAGATTACAAGTGCTACCCAGTGAGTTATAGAAAGACAATAGTATTCTACTAAGCTATCAGTTATAGAGAAATCCTTTAATAATATCCAAAACATCATATAGACTCACTTATTATAAATTTCACACTTTGGAGATTATAAATATCATATCAAGTTTTCAAGAGTACTTCAAGTTAGAGAAATTACTAAATAAAAAAGGCATAACCAAAGTATAATAGATTATAGAGTGTCAGATATTCTATACTCAGATTAATATAGCCAAGAGAGTCTATACTATTTAAGAATAATAAGTAAGCTCTGGTCTATTTCTGAGAAGTAGTCTCAGGAGATTTCTGATAGATAAAAAGATATTACTGGGAGAATATAATTGAGTAGATTATAGTATAAAAACATACAATTGATCAGAATATAGAAGTTTGAATAAGATAATTTAGAGGTAAAATTACTTATTCAGGAGAAAGTTGTGATAATTGATCTGAATTAGAAATAATTATCAGAGAATAGACATTTAATTATAATATCTGAATCTGATTCTAAATATAGTATAGTATTATAGTTTAGCAGTCATCTGATCTCTCAGAGATATATTATGATGGCTGATCCAAATTAGTAATATGAAACAGGGGAATTAGACATTTGATCATGGTATCTGAATCCAATTTCCTATATAGTTTAGCCTTATAAATAGCAATCATATTCTGCGAAGTGCAGAAACTTTAACATTCACAAAGATTTAGGAGATGTTAGAATGTTTACAATCAGCGAAATCCTAGCAGATGTTAAAAGAATCGATACTTGCAGAAAATAACTCACTACTTAGCCACCTTTTAGCTAGCAAACTTGTATAAATAACCCAGTATCTTTGAGTGAATAAACCTCAGATCGAAATAGTTCAAGCAAAGAGAAAGCAAAAGGAACTAGTAAGCTTGCAGGCAGATATACTTTGAACTCACTCTTCTCTGCATCCCAAGAACTCTGCGGAGTTGAAGAAGAGCAAGTTTTTAAGATACAAAAATCTGATATACTTCAAAGGTTAAGCATCCACTACATTATAATATATAGATCTCTCAGATATATAAATTTTATAGCTATATCAATCTCTTAATTATATGTAAAATAACTTACAGAAGTCTTAACTTAGCTACTATATAGCTAGTAAACTTATATTAAATATTTCTAATATTTAGAGTAAATAAACCTCATATCAAAATAGTTTAAGCAAAGAGATAAAAAACTAATAAGTCTATAGATAGATATGTATACTTCAAACTCACTCACTCCTATATCTGAGAACTCTGAAGAGTCAAAGAGAATTAAGTATTTAAGATAAAGAAATCTACCATACTTCTGCTAGTATGTTATAATAATTAGCTTAAGTAAGATAATATATTTAATATTAAGAAATAATTAAAAGTATTCTAGCTATAATTTTATATTAAATAAAGAGATTTAGATATTCAAAATATACTAAAAGCTTATAGAATTATTAAAAATAATAAGAAAAAGATATAATACAAAACTAAAATATTACATTTAAATTGAACTTTAAATTAAATTAAATTTTATTAAAATTTTGAGTTTTTATTTTATTTATTTATTTTAATAGTTTATATATTATATTATATATTATATTCTTAATAGATATATAGTTGTAATAATTATACTTAATAGTTGATTTATTACTCTTATTCTCAAACATTGAAAAGTAGTAATAGGTATATTATTAATCTCTCTATATATATATATAAATATAGGTTTTTATCATATTAGTAGAATATGCTATCTGTTTTTTTGTAATTATAATTTTCACCTCTTTAAACTCAATTTTCATTCTTAAAAAGTATATTATTAGAATCTTCTCAAGTACCTGTATATAGTGATATTAGTTTTGTTATAAGAAGCTTAGGTCAGTATAAAGATGCTTAAGGGTGTACTGACTATTTTCAAAGTTTATTACTACTAAAACTTGAAATATATAAAGTAATTCTAATATATTATAAATATAGAAATTTTATTTAGTTATAATTCTATAAGCTTAGATTTTCATTTTTCTAATAAAATTATTTACAAATAGCTTTCAAGTTGGTGTAAATTTTATATTATAGTGCACAGTACTTATACTCAACCTTTTGCTTATAACTTTATATTTTACTTAATAAAATTTTTTAAAAAATCATAAATTGATATAAAATCCCATCGAGTTTAATCAAATAGAGAGTTTTTTTTATTATTGTTTATAATATTATAGTAAAATAATTTTTTATATTAATTATCGTCATTTTTTATATTTGTGTTAAGACCAGTCACAATTTCGGCCTTCAAAAAATCAAAATTTGGCTTTAAAAGTAATGAATTATAAGCCAGTTTCACACTGACTGCCTCACCTCCAATGCTACAAATATCCAATGCCACAAATATCCAATGCCTTGCTCCAATGCTCTTTTCTTCCAACACCTGCCCATTTTCCTCCAATGTCTTGCCTCCAACGTCGCCTCGCCTCCAACGTTGCCTCGCCTCCAACGTCTCAGCTCATTCCGATGCTCTTTTCTTCAACATCTCGCCTCCAATGTCGCCTCGCCTCCAACGTCGCCTCCCCTCCAACGTCGCCTTGCCTCCAACATTGCCTCCAACGTCGCCTCACCTCCAACGTCGCCTCGCTTCCAACGTCGCCTTGCCTCCAACATTG